>CALSBZ010046870.1:678328-700240 GCA_943591055.1 Gobionotothen gibberifrons | reverse complement strand
TACAAGGGCTTTAGCTATCCCATACCACCTTATATTATACTTGTCCAGGTCTTATTGTCTCTGCCTTGCTGCGAGCCGATGGGAAGGAAGTAGCACAGATTGTTAGATCCAGATCAGTCCAAGCTGACAGCAGTCTGCCTTGTTCACCGAGCAGCAGAGGAGATGTAGAACACGGCTCTGCTACACACGGTTATCTCAGTCGATATCTGCTGCTGCCAGCGGAGGAAACAGATGGACAAGAGATTTGCAGTGGGAAAACTGAGAAGTAGAGTAAAGGAGGTGAGAAGATTGATAGGCAGCAGAGGTAGTTTATACAACGTGTCTTCTTTAAAGGTCCCCTATTATACAAAATCCACTTTTTCATGTCTTATATTCATCAACATGTGTCCCCTCTGTGTAAAGAGATTCTGAAAGTTTCAGGAAAAAATATTCACTCACTTTTTGTCCTGATCCATTTATATAAAAACCTGTCTGAAAAAGAGCTGATCAGATTTTGGCCACTTTATGATGTCATAACGATGTTTTGGTTTGTGTAACCATTAGCCAATCACCAACCAGGGTAACCCCCCCCCCCCCACACACACACACACCTTATCACCTGAATCTCCTCCTAGAGCACCATTGTGGTCTTTTTAACCAAATATCCCTGAGGGGTGTGGGGAGGGGCTCCTTATTTTCATCTAAAGTAACAGACAGAGAATCAGCACTTTTGAAACAGGGCTGAAACAGAGGGGATTGTGGGATGCTACAATGATCTGTATTTGGAGCCAAACACTTCAAAGATATGTTTTGTATATATCTGAGACCTATAATATATTGATGAAAAACAGTATAATAGGGGACCTTTAAAATACATTTTACTTGTTTACTAACTCCCAATGTATCAACACTATATAAATGTAATAGTAGATGTGCAGATAAGTCAATTATGCCAAACTAAAAAGTTAAGCAATCACTCCTTCCTATAACTTTTTGTACATTTTGACACCATGTCATTATAATTTCCTCATTTCCCCTTATTCTCTGCCATTATAGTGTGGTAAAGGCCGTTTCACATGACATTTGCTGCTTTGGTTGCCAAGACAACAACCGTGTGAGGTCTTGTCCTCCCAGATTTATTTTAAGCACTATAAGACTCAGTATCAGGGTTTATTAATCTCAGTGATTTCTTGATAAAGGTAAATTGCTGCCTGGGACTGTAACATGTTCTTTCTACTTAATGAATTCTGAAGGTATCATAGTTGATGCCTTTCTTAAAAAGGTCAAGTTTCTATTTTGATATCCAATTTCATCCCTTTTGATATAATTTCTGGGGAGACCATGGAGAATTGTTAGCGGATAAATATCCACACACTCTGCAAGCTAAAATAATAATGTCTCATAGTTAGATTTTCTGTTTGAAATTTGACGGGGACAACAACATGGGATTTGTCTACATTTAATAAAGTTAATCAACATGAGGTGTTGGTGTTTTGTGAAAAGTCTTAAAGGGGACCTAGCATCCAAAATGCACTTTTGTATGTCTTTTATACATAGAATATGTGTCCCCGGTGTGCCGGGGAACTCACGCAGCGTCAGAAAATAAAACCCTTTCTCTTTTCCTTGGTACCCAAATCTTTTTAAAAACGGGGGTACAACGAGCGGATACAGATTTGCTGCCGATATGACGTAATTTCGGATGGTGGACCCATAGAAAGTTGCTATCAGAAACAATGCCTGACGTAATCTCATCTTTGTTTACATTAGCAAGCCTCGCTAACACTCAGAGCTAACCTGTACTGGAGAGCACATGTGTTTTAAAAAGCAGGAAATAAAAAAAGAACTCACCTTGTGATAAACCCGCAAGAGAAAAAGCATTTGAGCTCCATACTGTTTCAGAAATAATCCTTGATGTGGTTTAGAACAGGATGGCGTTTTCATCACAGCAGAATTTAACTTTATCTCCGGTAGAATTCTGATCAGGCATTAGCTCCGCCTCCTCTTTTTTTTTTTTTTTTAAGCTAAGGACCCAAAATCCGCATTTCTCTAAACAGGGCAGGGATATGAGGGATGTCTAAAATGTCTGTTTGTATTTTGAGAAAAACACATAGACATGTTTTTATATATTTATATACATCTGAGACTCATAATATATGCCTTGAAATAGTATGATAGGTGCACTCTCTAATATAAGAGAATAATACGAGAATAATTCCTGTAAACATATATAAAACATCATAGATTTAAAAACGTCTTTAAGCAATCAGCAAGATTATTTACTGTATGAGGAACGATTTGCCACGTAGTTGCTCTTTTTGGAATGTCGAAAGGACAAAGCCAACTCCTTCTTTTTATTTTATTATCATTATTTAAGCGAATTCACTATTACGTTGGTGGAAGTTGGTGCTTAGAAATAGTTTCAAACTCAAGTCTGAGTACCCTATTTGTGTTGTTGTTGCTATAAATGTCCATATAGCTGTGAATTGTACGTTTCAGTCTGTAAAAAGCAGCAACTGGACTTGAATTGCCTCCCTCCCTTCCTTTTATTCCCATACTTGCCTTTTTGGACTCTGTTTGATTGTTTCCTTATTTCTACAACCAACTCTATCATTTTTGACAGCCCTATGACTTTTATTGTTTTTCCTTTGGATTCAAGAACGTTTTTGTTTTTTTCTTGTTGCAAGCAAAGTGAAAAGCTCATAGTATTCAGAGACGGGTATAAGAGCACTGACAGAGAAGAGGTGAGTGATAGAGTTATGTTGAAAGATGGATAAGGAGAGGAGAATGAGAGAAGGAGGGTACAGAGGGTGAGGAGAGAAGGAGGAAATGGGTGTGGAGAGCAGTAAAATGGGTGGAGGAGTGGGGGGGGAGGGGGTTTCCAGCAGTGATTACATTGTCCATCAGGCCACAGGACGGCCTGCATCAGCTCACAGGATTGATGTTTGACAGAATAATTAGAAAACTGTCTCAGCCTGTAATCACTGGAGCTCATCTTGCCGGAGAAGACTTCCATTCGCTTTCTGACACACACACACACACACACACACACATAGACACACACCACTTTGCTGTGAATTGGACACACAAACAGGCTAGTGAGAGCCACCCGTGGTTGACTGGTATATGGGACAGTGGGTTGATAGAGTGGAAAGATGGGGGTGTTCCTATTTATTCTTAAATAACTGATAGTTTATTTGCCAAGGCGGGAATTGGAGGCGAGAGTGGCGCGTCACTCGCTGGTTCACTGAAGGCAGGAGTGGAGAATACGCTGGTGGTAAGGTTTATGGACTGGAAAAAATGAATTAAGTGGAGTTTTACTACAGTGGGTGGCAGAACGAATGAGATGTGGGACTGGAGACCCTCCTGACCGTACTTTGACTCTTTTAGTGCTATTGTGTGCGCAGAGGCTCGTATGGACGTTGGTTGCTTGGAATGCAAAGTCAGTGAATAACCCCAAATGTCCATCAAACACATTTTACAATTCACTTTTGACATGGCTGTGGCAGGGTAATATTGTAGAGTGGAAACTTTGACAGTCTTTACAGCCTTTTTTGGCAGCTTTTCTGAGAGGGTGCAGGAATAAGTCTATTAAGATTGAAAGTTCTTTCTTGACCTTGTGTAAAACAGTAGTCAACTAAAAATTCAACAGTTCTTCTAGCGGCTCTGGAGTTTTCAATCATATGAAACAATTTTGTTTCTATTGGCTAGGGCTCCAACACATTGTACGTGATAGGCTAAGAGGCGGGACATTTCTGTCACATCTCTAAGCCGTTGACCAATCGCAACAGAGCCAGCCAGACATCCAATCAGAGCAGACTGGGCTATCATTTCAGATAGAGGGTTAATAGGTGTTGCAGCACAGGCAGTATGAAAACATAAAGCACTATTTGAACATTAAAGCATGTTAACAGATCACAGTAGAAACACAGAATACACATATAAACCTGAAAATAAGCATAATATGTCCTCTTTAAGTTTTGGAACAGTAATCCTCAAATACATTTGTTTTTATAAATATATTGTGCTCTATATGTTATGGTTCTATTATTTGACTTCGCATTCATATGAAAAGTCAAAAAGTGACGTAAACGGGTTTCGCAAAAATAGAACACAGGAATAAAGGTTTCATGAGTGATTGGAAAAATATATAACTGAACTTGATGACATGGCTCCATATCGGCTCATCCATACACAAACTGAATGGAACATGTCTACACTATTTTTGGTAGCAATCAGGTGCACATTTCTCTTCTAGTTATTCATTGCTGATTGAATGGGTTGGGTTTGGTTAAGTGTGTTGTTTATCAATCATTTAGCAGATATATTTGAATTTTGCTTTTCTAAGAATGTACTTGTTTTGTTGTTAGCAGTGCCAGAGCGTTAATTTTGATGATTTCCACACAGCCTTTTTTTAACAGCTCTTCTTTGCTGTGAAAATATAATTTCAGTTGACATTCAGAAAAAGGGCAAGAATTTCTCGATCACAGTTTGTACATACTTTTGAACCAGTGCATTTGCTGGTTGTGTATTTGTTGGCATTTCAAGAATTTGTCCACATTATTGTTATAAAAAATGTGACTTGGACAATGCAACTCAAACATGGAAGGATGGTTTATTTTTCTAACAGTGACTAACCTTGGGCGTCCCAGGTTATATATGAAGTCCATTGTGACCATCTGGAACGTACAGCATTAAATGAGGAAGAATTAAATTACTGAAGATCTGAGGATTTCATTAGAATAATAACCTGAGTTTGCACCTTAAGTTCAAAGGTCTCATTATTTGTCCGCCTAATATGCCCTTTCTGACATCAGCAAGCCTCTCGATGATACTTACATCGATCTGGAATCTACTCCGCCTCTTCTTTTTCCCCCTGAGGCTTTTATTGGTTGCTCTGATCCCTCTAATACCTGAGCAAAGCCTTAACTGCTAATTGATATGCTGCCCTGTTCTCCAGAGCTCCATCACAAGTCTGCAGGGCCAAATGTCAGCATTGGAGCCATTGGTCGCCTCGAAGACAATGAAAAGTCATTAACATTTACATATGAGACCAAACCACTTCTCCATTTGATGAGACTTGAGGAACCTTTCTTGTAACATCTCTCACTGCCCCAAGAAAGTAGGGTTTAAGCGCCCTTACATGCCCAATCAGTGTATGTATCCATGTCTGCCGTTTTTTAAAACAATTCACTTTGATTGAGCCCATCTGTTCCGACCAGGTTTAGACTGGAGCCACACGAGAACGGTAACGCAAACGAACCGAATTCGATATCAAAAAACTCTTCTGTCCACGCGCAATAGGCACCAGAAACGTGTCCGTTCACAGGAGACCGCTCGAAAGCGCTGGAGACGCTGTAGTACATATGCCCGGGCCTGTAAGTGGCGCTATACTTGTGCCACAAAATACACCAAAAGCAGCGAAGAAGACTTCCCGCGCAAGGTTGCCATGGTAGCCCTTCTGTTTATTCTCTGCGGTGGACACTTTTCTCCCTCCCCAAGGCAAGCGTGTGCTCCTGCTGTACATCTCTCCGGTAGTCCACCAGCAGATAAAAATCACCCACCTCTCCGCCTCTTCCAAGGGATGAGGGGACCGTGCGGCAGAGTTTCCGCTAGATTTTTTTTCCGCCAGTCAACATGTTAAAGTTTAAATATTCCGGACAAAATTTGAAAAGTGACGGTCAGAGGTCTTCTTTGTTATTTATTGAGCTTTAAAACAAATTGATAACGACTCTATATAATAATATAAGAAAAATAAATGGAGCCTCTCTTTTCCTCCCCCTCTCCTGACAGCCCAGCAGCTGATCTCTGAGCAGGAGAGGTGGGGAGAGGCGGGGCTATTGCTTCATCGTTATCAGAAAATGATTGTATTGGGCGTAGACACGGAGCCATTTGGCCCCCAGAGCGTTGCGTCCCCAGATCTGGGACCCGTTATCGTTATCTGCGTTTCCCTGTCGGCCTCGTGTGGCCGAAACGTCTATATGATAGAGGACTGTAGCGGATACGACCGTTAACGTTCTCGTGTGGCTGCAGCCTTAGTTGTTTCTGCTCATTTATCACTGGCTTAACTAGACCTTGCAGAACCAGGTGGTGAACTCAACGGGGAAGGAGACTAGCCTGGAGTGGAGAGCCAAATATGTATTTTGTATCAATTTCTAAATAACTAATCACGCAAGATTGGAGTAAAAAAAGTTGCCATTGCTTTTTAATTACATGTGATTTGATCATTAATGACGATTAGAAAATAAATAAGTGGGCTTGTAGAAAGGGGCATTATAAAGAGAGGGTTAGAGGAAGCTGGCAAAGTTTGAGATTGCCATCTGAAGATAAGAATAAAGCATACTTAATTAATTCCCTGGGGGAAATTAGGTTTCACTATGTTGTTGATATATAGTTACCGTTCAAATACACACATGCAGAAAAATAAGCTTGCACAAAGGGAGTATCATGATTTGGGTCCCGGGAGCAGTTGGTAGTTCAGTGCCTTGCTCAAGGCTACAACCTGTGACCATCTAGTTACCAAAAGCATCTTCAAATTATACCCCTAGTTTTTTTGTTTGTTGGCTTTAAGTTAGGGTTAATTGTACTCCTATCCTAACCCATACCCACTGAATCGTAGGACAATACCACTGTATGTATACATGGCTGAATTTGCACTAGACCAGCGGTTTTCAAAGTGTGAGGCGCACCTCCCCTGGGGGGCGCCAGAGAGCTTCAGGGAGGAAATGTGATTGGCGGCGATTTCATTTGAACAGGACGGCGCATTCGGACCCAAGTACACAGAAGGAATGAGGTATTTGCGGTCTACAATGACAGAGAAGAGACTGTCAAGTTTGGCTGTACTCAGCATTGAATCAAAACGCACTAAAGCTTTAGATCTTAATACGTTTGTGAGGCGTTTTGCTGAACAAGATGGTAATCGCCACATTCAGCTGTAATAGGCATGCCAACTTGATGCTCTGCTCACGGATGACTCGATGAGCATAACAAACTGTTAATATGATGACCTTACCCTCTCCGTTAGGGCTTTTGCTCCACTTTATTTACAAACACACTGCACTAAGGTATTTGCATTAAGGTATATCTCCAGACGTTTCCCCCTAAAAATGAGTATGTGTATAAATATTTTTTTTTCTTTGTGGGGGTCTGCCCCCAAAAAACAGTTTTAAGCTCTGAGAAAGTCAAATAAGACGGTGTGTAAAACCACACTGCCCAGCCAAACAAAAGTAACCACTTTGATTTAACTAGGCCTGTAGGTAAGGGCATTCCACTGGATAATAATACCCCTGCATTATAGCAACAACAACAACAATAATAATAGTATCAGCAATAATAATTGGGAGGGGGGGCGCGGCTGTTCTTATGTTCTCTGAGGGGAGGCTCACCTTCCCACACTTTGAAAACCCCTGCACTAGACCATTATCATCCACCTGTTGTCGTTTAATTGGCAGCTTGTAGGAGACTGATGTACTGCTGTGTGTTCACGTATATTCTTAGAAAACTGTCGCATTGTTATGACAACCTACTCTTGCGGCCACATCAAAGTGGGCGACATGTTTCAAAATTGACATCAAATCAAATCAAGTTTTATTTATATAGCACATTTATAAACGACTTTTGATCGAGCCAAAGTGCTGTACATATAATAAAAATAGCCTACTGTAGAGACACTTTACAGCTAATACAACAGCACAGATTGTTCAGAATATCAGTATGAGAAAAACGACACCCTCTTTCCTCAATCCACATGAAGTGATTTGTTTAACGAGAGCACTAATCAACAGGAATGTGTATGTTTTGCCAGTGTAGGGTGTGAATATGGTGTGTGAATGATGTGTGGATGTTGTACTGTGCATGAAATAAACACAAGGCAACCAAGGAGGAACTAAATCTGCCACACAGCCATATTGTTGTTGTATTGTTAGTGAAGGTAAGCGAGGTCAATAAGTACGACTGGTAAACTTCTGTAAACACACAATGTTCTCTTTGTCAACTTGTCAAAGAGCAAATAGTGCACTTAAAAAAAAAAATATGACTAAATAGTTCTCTCATGCCTTCACATTTTAGTATAACTTCTCTCCGATGACTTGTTAATTCCAACTTTTAAACAATTAGGTCATGTTATGCTCACATCTACTGTATACAGGATGTTGTTTACGGGCCCTTCTCCTCCTACACAAGTTAAATGCTAAGTTGTTTACCCATTAGCGGAATGCACGTCACTAAAGGTGAGTGGATGGCCTGCACATTTAGACATGCAAATGATGAGGAGGTGACAAAAAAAAAAGAAGCTAGAGCAACGATTTGCCTTGCAAAGCACACCCATCTGCCCTTTGGATGGCTCATTGGCTCCAAAGATCAGGTGCAATCTGAACTGGAATCATTTGGATAATTGACCTTCTGTGTGCATACATTAGAATAAATTAATTTTGATTGGCCGTGCAGCATTAGGAACAAAGCGCGGAAATGTTGGCTCTTTTATATTCAGCTGCTGGTTTGTTGTACCCAGTCTCAGAGGTGATTAAATATGCCATTCCTTAACTGTGCTGCATTATCTCAGTTACATAAAATAAGTCTTTGTTTGAGCAGGGTACACAGCACGACACAAAACCAACTTTAACGTGAAGCCTCAGTGTGACTTGAGCAAAAACAGTAGCAAAACACATCTCTGTGGGTTCAAACAATTGGTATGCATGTTTCAAATGTGTGGGTGGCATTTTGTATATAAATCTATGTATCTGTGACTATGTAAACATGCTTTGGAGATTATTCGGTCCTGCTTCGTGTGGTGTGTTGGCCTCCTTTATTTTCTCCCATCTCCCTATTCCAACGAAAGTGCCAACACTGTGTGTATACACCGAGGCGAGTTTGTATGTCTCATTGCTGCCTGATGGACAGCCATTAACCCTTGGTGAGGAGGTGGAGGAATATGTATGTCCGCCTGTCAGCAGTGACACGACACCCTCTGGGGATAAATAATATCCCTTCCCTACACTGACTCCAATTGTTGAGTCCAATTCACAGCAAAGTGGTATGTGTGTGTGTGTGTGCCCACTGAGTGTGTGTGGTGATACGTGTACAGTAAGTTGTGTGTTGGCACTCGGATACCCTGAGGTGAGCAGCAGGAGACGAGTTGTACATCCCTCACTGACATCTGACAAACACTCCCGCTCACCGCAGAAGTGGGTGTCTCTCCTCCTCGCTCTGCGTCATGCATGAGATCCCACAGCAGAGAGGTAGGTGAGGGCTGCTTTCAGAATTCATCAGTCATTGTAGTAATTGGTAACTGATTCCTACCAATCCTTTCTTTGTACTATTATATTGTACCATTGTCAAGAGAAAGCCCCTGAGAACTGATACATCGGGATGCCTTTCCTATTATTATTCCGCCTCCAGCAATAACCTTAAGAAGCAAAAGCTAGTGCACTGTTGCATCTCTTAGGCTACATGCAGGGTGCCCTTACCTCTGATTGGTGGACGTCATGGGGGATAAGGGGAAGAGCTGCACCCATATTTTAAAGGTAAATAATATAAATCTATATATACACTTGACTTTTGTCGAACACTAGACACGTTATTTTAGTAAATACACAAATACAATATTATCTATTGATGAAACTAAATGTGATTTTAAGTACCAAGTGCATAAGAAATACAACTACTTTCATGTAATTGTATTTATTATGCACCATTATATTTGAAAGCACAGTAATACATTTCATGATAATGTATATTTTAAAGGTCTCGGACCCCAATCTTCTCGATCTTACACCTTTGAATCGACATGATATTAAGATTCGATATGAAATGGAATGTAAATACTGTTTTACAGTTTTAACAGCCTCCCATGTTTGTTTGTTTGTATGTGTTAATGCACTGCTGTGTTTATTTGCTCTGAACTCCCCCAAGCCGCACTGGGGAATCCTCTGTGTAACTCCCAGTTGGTTCAAAGAGATTAGTAGGTGGCGGAAAATAATGTGCACAAGAGAAGCAAGTAGCACCTTCAAAGCATGCTCGGTCTTACACATTTATGTGTTTACTTACAAGGCAAAATATAACAAACAGACCCAAAAAAAAGGACATATTAGGGGAGGAGGGAGGTGATCATGTTGGCATGCCACCATTCGGCATGACATACCCCTCATTTTGAAAAGTCTTACGGCCCGTCCACACAGCGGCGTTGAACGCTTCTGCCCATTCACTTTGAATGGGGTTACGTCACTTTCCGCCGAACTGCATTGTGGGAAGCAGAGCGGAGCTTTCCTGGCGTTTCAGGCTGCAAAAGTTGAGCAATGTTCAACTTTTGAAGCTTCTGAAGCTTTCGGTGGAAGCGTCAGCCAATCAAATCATATGCCAGTACAAGCTCTAGCCAATCAAACCGCTGCTTGTGTGTCAGGGGCGGGAGATTCATGTGATTGGTTGTTGTTCGAGCTTCAGACACGCCCGCCGGCAAGCTGTGTGGACGGGCCATTATGGTTGTAACATTAGTATAGAGTAAGATCATTCAGTTAGATTCACAAATATTTTGAATATAAACGACTCATATATTTATCATTGCGTGGAGAAATTGTTATTCTTGCATATACATGTGAAATAAATACACATACACAAAATGAAGCTTCACAACATTTCTGTTGCACACCCAAATATATCTTGTTTTAAAGAAATGTTATATTAAAATGTCATCAACACGGCCCTCGTTGACAAAGGGGGACATGTATTCTACATCTGGACTCATACAAACTTTCAATGACGATTACAACAAGCTATGGTTCTCATGTTGTTGAAATATGTACATTGTGAGTGGAATACTGCAGCAATATACAGTATGACTTTCACCACTCTTTCTTACCAAAGTATTATGATAAAATGCTAGAATTGAAATTGTAAGGCAGCAGTAGAGGCAGAATGGACTAAATTACCAAACACATCTTCACAGACATACTCAGTTCGCCCAGAGGCAACAAACGGTTGGTCTAAAATTCAAACTGTGTCAAGATGAAAGCTGGGTCTTTTGTGTGAATGATGATAATTTCCATGATGACTGCATGTTTGCACAGTGTGTTTTGGGAAATGTGTTCATGGCTATTGCCCTATTTTGGAACTCCTTGTCATATCTGATTAGTCGTTTGACTCGCTCATTTGAAGCAATGTTTAAACTCTCGGACATTTTGAGAATATTGAACAAGAACAGCATGACAATTATGAATCTTTATGAACAAGGACACAGCTACATGTGAACATTGTGGTGGCATTTGATTTGTTGAAATGTTGATGACAGGTTCAACAGCATGGAGCCACACGAAAGCATTGTCCTTGGTGTGAGCAGTGTAAAGCAGTGGTGGTGTTAAGCTAGAATACATGTTTGCTTGAGTTGACACATTTTCATTAACTATACAGCAGACATTGACTTCCATTAAAAGCCCTAAAGCTCACATGCATTCAGGAACATAATGGTCCACGAGTAAAGCACAGATTGCTTCAACACTCAAAATCGTACTCCGTTGATTCCCGCTCACTTTTGGATTTCTTCCAAAGGAATACCGATGGAGCCACTTATGCAGTGAGCAGCCGCAATCAGAGCTTGTGATGTGCTCTCGGTGTGAGTTTTCCACACTGCAGGAAGCCACTGTACAGTAAAAGGTGTTGTTTACCTTGATAACAAGTTGGAGCTGGTTTCCGGTTCAATGCGCTCCACAGATCAAACTGGCAACTGCGTTAAGGTTATGTCCTCACACAAAAGAATTCGTTTCCACCTTACTGTCATCTGCACATATTAAAAACAACACAATGTATGGCACAGTTGAACTGCAAGTGGATAATGGTTTAAAATGTGTGTCACTAGGCAACCCTTAAATCCAATGGGAACAAAAACTTTTTCACGACTCTATAAAATCAACGTCAATGTTTCTTCAAAAACTGCTTTCTTTCGATAAAAGGAAGATTAAAAAGTAAGTTTGGGTGAAGATGAGAGGAAATCTAGTAACCAGTCGTGACAGACTGCACTCATTTTTGCGAACCCGTTTTAGACAGTTTTTTGTTGAATTAGTATTATTTGTGCTGTTCAAATATTTAGATAATCTTGATAGGAATGCCTGGCAGTCAGTGCATCAGAAGGCAAACGATTACAATCATTAAACACCACATGCTGTTGTATTTTATCTCACGACTGTCAACACCAACTGGCCCAGGCTGGAACACAGTTGATCCCATTTCATTAGTCAATACACCCCAATCACTTATATTAGTGTCTCAAAAACTCTTGAGTTATATGTTGGTTTTTGTCGTTTTTACTTTGCAGACAGATAGTTAAGTCTGAAAGAAATTAAACATCTGGCTGCAAACAGAGAATTCTCCTCACTGGGACTGTGAGAAATGTCTCTGAAATGTCTCTTTCTCCCAACCTTCTTGGACTTGACTGTATAAGTGAAGATGTTAAGAACTATAGCTTTAAATACCTTTTGAGCGCATCAAATGTGATCTTGGGCTGTACTAATAAACGGCAATTCACCATGTCTCCTAAACCATTGGCCCTATGACCCTTTCCCCCCAAGGCAAAAATACCAGCCTAGCATACTTTGTCCTTTCTAATAATCCTATAAAAGTAACCGATGCTAACTCCAAGTCTGGACAAAATGAAAATGTTTGCAACAAGCGAACAACATGGAGAAAGTGAAAACAAATGTATTTACAAAATGCCAGTCCAAATCATCACATAAGCTGTGTCTGCACTTCAGCAAAAATGAAGTGACATTGGGCTGAGGTCCAACACACATGACAGCCACCACCTCCACACAATACCAACAACATTTCTTGTAAGCCTTGACATCATGACAGCGCGCATACAGCCCTCAGCTCAAGACAATGGACAGGAAACAGCAATTATGGCATTTTGAAACCAACAACCACAAACAAAGATTTCTGATGAAGATTACATTTAACTTTTTTCAGGGCAAAAACTTTTGTACGTTTCATTAAATGTGCATGATTTTGATAAATCCACAGATTGACTACTAAAGTAATTCTGCATGATGGCTATAAATAAGCCATCATGCTTAAACCTAAACATACAACATAGTGGCAGCAATGTGGAGATACAATTAGTTGGCATGACAGCCTATTACTTTCAAATACTCACACCAATGTTTGTATAAAATATATTTTCTGTCTGTAGAAATACAATTTGTAGGGTCTAGACATCCCTGCAGCACCAAACATTTGATTTGAATTTGTGATTTGATATTCATTTTGCTTTTACCCAATATCGTGTGTGATTGGAAAACTGCAGTACGCCATATTGCATTTTTCATAACATTTCAATGAATTCTTCAGTCCTAGCTAAAATGCTGCCGTCTCCGCGTCAGAAGACAGGAGCAGAATGGTGGATAGCGCACAGCCCAAGGCAGCTGTCACGGCCCATGACCCCACTGCTCACTCACAAGGGATGGCACACCTAAAGGCTGTTAAGGCCATGTCCAAGATCCATTTTCTGTTCACATGGTCTCTGCCACATCTCACCTTTCCTCATTTTTTTCCCCCTCTTTTCTTCACCCGCCAATGCCTTAGCACAAACCTCATTTTGCTGGGAGCAATGCCATTCCTGCCTAGATTGGTTTCTGTCCTTTGTCCTGTAGAGAAAAATGGATTTGGAGGAACATGAAGTTCTCTTGGCCAGAGCAGACGTTGGAAGACTTTCGACAGGAAACATGTGAGCAAGACATATGGATGCAGAGTTGGGTTCAGATAGTTAAATGGTACCATTTCAGAACATGAGGACGTTGGTCCTTATCTAAAGAAAACCCTTTGGACAATCAACGTTGTTACTTTTCCAAAAAGGTAATGGAGATAACTTGCCAAAGCAACTAGGGCTGCACGATTTTGGTAAAAAATCTAATTGCGATTTTTCTGACAAATATTGCGATTGCGATTCAAATTGCGATATTTGTTTTTAAGCGACCCAACGGAAGTTTATTGTAAAATGCGGCCATAACTCCGGCTAGGAAGGTCGTATCAACGTACTCCCGTCATTAGCACCCCCGCAGCCCGAGCAACGAGTGAAAGAACTAAACTTACATGAAACTTCCGTTGGGTTGCTTAAAAGTCAAGCTTCAGTTTAAGATTCACCCTGTAATAGCTCCATTGGAAGCCATTTGGAAAGGGCAGGCACTTTCAAAAATACTTGGCAGGTGATTGGATCAATCTGTCTATCACCTTCTATCATGGGCCACTTCTGATTGGTTAACAATGGCTGGTACATGTGGAGCACAGCACTTCTGATTGGTGTGGATGACTGACACACAAGAAGTTGTAAAAAAAAAAATAAAGTTTAATAAAATCGCAGGCTTTGCGATTTGATAGTCGCATCATTTAAAATCGCGATTTCGATTTTAAATCGATTAATCGTTCAGCCCTAAAAGCAACTCTAGTATATCCTGTGTGTACATAAACTGGGTTTTAGAGCAAATCTGTCCAAAAGCCTGCAAAGTCAATGTAAGCAAGAACCAACATAAGGTAACATGGACGGTAGACTGAGTTTAGTGATTATTGCATCTGTATCTCTCCCAGATGAAGCCTTGTCTCCGCCTGGCATCAATCGGGCAGGTATCTAGCAGCAGGTTGCGTTTGGGTTTTTTAATGCCAAGTGAAACTTCAGATGCCGCTGTCTGTCAGGACGTGTCTCCGCCGGTGACATAGCCAATCTTTGACATAATGCTCAGTCTGTCTCGCTGCAGTCCCTAGAAGGGGCTGTCATGCTTCAGCAGGCCAGATAATTATTTCCCTCTTATCCCTCGTAGCCAGGGCCAATCCTAGCCTTCAATAGAAGCCAGGGACCGCACCACTTCCCATCACCCCTCACCGTCTCTTTTCTTCTCCATCTCTCTTCTTCCATCTGTTTCACTTCGCCTCACTCTGACTTCAAGACCCTCCTTTCCCTCAGTGTGCGTTTATGTCATTCTCTCTTTCTTGTTCTGTATCCTCTCTAAGAATAGATATGCACAGGCGGAATAGATCCCCAGTTTGACAGAATTGATGCTCAAAATAGTATACGTAGCATGAAAGATTCCTACATGAACATTTTTTTTTTTGTTTACATGGTTTGCCTTACACATTTAATGCTCCTTACACATATGACAAAGAACACGTGAAATCTTGCTTTTGCTTTCATCCACGCAGCCTTATCTTTCTGCTGTGGCATGATGCACAATAATAGCAGTGTGATGAATATCAAGTAATTCGATTATTCTCAGAATCGGTTGGCTGTTTCTGAATGCTGTGTTGTGACAGCGCTTACCTTTATCCGCGGTAAAGTATGGCTTGTTTTGCATAGACGAGGCTTCATTGTTGACTTTCGTCATCTACATCCTAACACGTATAAAAAATGCTTGTATCCACAAACGTGTGGTGATAATTCAATACAATCACAATTTCTTGTTTTGTGTGGGGGGAAATGTGTGTTGAGTGCTCGGTATCTAGCTCTCACGTTCCTTTTGGCTTAATCTATATGAAATGGTTGGTGGCTAAGCTTAGTACCTTGTTTTTCGGATGCTACATGACAGGCAGACGCTGTGACATCAAGTCCAAACAAAAGATTTGCGAATACATTCTAAATACACACTGACCATGAAAGGCAATTTACTCCCGTCTCACTTCAAACTAGGACAGAAACATAATAATCGTTGCTCAACAACAGCCTTCCTGTTATTCCAAGATGTGCTTAGAGCCAGCAGGCCTGCCTTGATTTGGAAGCCTTGCATTTCAACCGGTGGCCGTAGGGCCGAGCTCCCAGCAGATCGAAAAACAAATAAACAAGGCCTGCCAGAGCAGGCGGGGACAGTGCAGCCTGTCTCCAGCTGATAAGACAGAACAATTGCCCTTAATAGGCCACAGAGAGACACACACCCATCTCCAGCCCGGCCTTTCTCTACTCCTATCTGCTCGCTGGTAACAAAGACAACAAGATGCTTTCCCTTTTCTTTCTTTCCTGCAGAGAGATTAGCGGTGCTTAACAGGGGTATGGGCATGGAAATGTGTATTTGTGTGATAATTCAGCAACGCACGCGCAACTCGTGACAAGGAGCCGTGCAGAAAGAGAGGAAAACAATGCTTTTAATTCCCCCTTGGGTTAAAACTTGGAGGAGAAATTACATCATGCTGGTTTGCCATTTATCAGTCCATGGAAGAAGACTTTCTGAACATGTGATGTTGTTACCAGTCTGCATATTCATTTCCTTACAGATGACCATTTGATAGTTTTCTGCATACCTTTGTTCACAATAACAACCACACACACATTTTGTGAAACATGTATCCAAGGCCAGGGAGTACAATACAGGGCCACGTGAGCATGTCAAATTGCCTGGGTTACATTTCTTACTTGTCCTGAATGCACTTAGCGGGGCGTATAATAGCAGGCAGAAAAGCCTGTTTCCCCTGTGAAGGCCCTTTTTTGACTTTGAAGCAAAAAAAAAGCCTTGGCAGGGTATCGCAATGCCTGCAGCAATGATCTTATTTTGTCAAATTTGAATCATTTCACCGGCAACTAGGTAAAAGGCACCGGCTCATGCCGTAAGACTGCCTGAAAGAACACACAAAGATCCTCTAAAATGAGCGAGCTGGCACATTATACCTGAGCTCTGATGAAAGAAATGCACCCTGCTGCCAGGTTAGCTCACCTGAAATGAATGCCTTTAAGGAAAGAGGCAGTACGCGGTTCAGTGACAGGAGGGAACATGCGAGTGTGATTTGGAGATTTTAGTCAGATTGGAGTGTGCAATACCTTAAGGCTGGAGCTCAGAGCCACTCAGAGCAGTGTTACACGTTTGATTGGAGAGGGAATCAAACCAAAGAGATTGACCCTCATTTTGGCCCCAATTCTTTTGTGGCATTTTAACCCCATAAGGACCAGCTCCTTGCTCACAAATGAGCAGTATACTCTATTGTATACATCATTTTGCAATGTGCAGTCTGCCACAAGGAGGGATATGCTTGAACAAAGTACAGTACATATTGCATTTTAGAACTGAATGATCTGTCCTAGCAGGGAACAAGATTGGACAGATGAACAAGATGTAGACATATTGCCTTTTCTGCTCTTTTACCTCCAGTGTTCCCTCTCACAGTATTTACCCACGTTATCTCACTTTAAATTACATTAAGGCAGTTGCATGCGCTGTTGTAGCTCTGAATCTGTAATGTTCACTTTTAATAGACAGAAGTTCGTAGAAAATATACATCATGTCTGCTTATCTTCGTTTGTCAGTTTGTGCAGGGAAAATATTGTTCCTTATTTGTATTTAACCTTTATTTAACCAGATAAAAAGCATTGAGATAAAATCTCATTTACAATGCTGACCTGGCCAAGAAGGCAGCAACGTTACACATTATTACACACAACACAGACATATAAAATACAGAGAACATAACTAAGAAAACAAAAGATGAAAAAGCAGTCACTACATTGTGCACGTTAGGACAGTAAGAAAGGCACTACTTATTACTGCAAGAGCAGCTGGTGGTAAGGACTTCTGACAACTTCAATTTGAAACATGCTATAGAGACAAGTGCTGTCAGTTTGAGGCGTGATTGAAGGTCATTCCAAGACCAAGGACCATAATAAAAGAGACTCCTTTTCCCAGCCTCAGTCCGCACAGCAGGAACCTGGACCCGTATCCAGGCACCTGGACCCGTATCCAGGCACTGGATCTGCTGTGCTCTTCCTTGTAAACCTTAACCACAGACACCCAAGAAACTTCGAGCAAGGTGCACCTCAGTCCTCCTCACCACATCCATATTTCTATAAACAGCATTTACTTCTTTGCCAAGCGACATAAATCATGTCTTATGTATCATTAATATACATGGGTGTCGATAGGAGATGCATGAATGGAAGAAAAATGGTGCTTCCCAAAAGAGACAGAGTTGAAAAATGGGCTGCAAATAGGGCCAGCATAGTCTTCTTTTGTGAGGCTGCAGAAAGGCATCTGAATCTCTGCTGCCCCCCAGTGGGCGCCAGGTAGTGCAGTGTGTGGGTGTGTGCATGTGCTGTATGTGGGTGTTTATAAGACTCTGAGTCAAACCCTGTGACAGAGAATGATACATCGCAAAAAATCATGTTTGCTGTATAGTAAGCATTAGGTAAATATATGTATATCATTAAGTCTCCCATATTGTTTTCAATGCCTGCTATCTAACATAAGGACCAATGTCACAGGTGCACTCGATTGTTAATGCAAGTAATACAACTGCAATCACAGTAAGTCATTTTTCAGGTCTTTATTTAAAACATATTTACGGCTGTTTATAGCAATGAAAGTCTATTGCAGATCAATAAATGGTGGTCAGGCTGAGAGACACACAGAACATACACACGCTCACAGCCTAGGGTTATTTTCTCTAATTCAGATACTCATCTCTGTTACATAGTACATATTCATAGTGGCAGTGGCGATGTCCACATTGTCCCCATGCTGTGAGCCAGGGCAGTGGGGCAACACACACTCACACATGTGCCCTAAGGCAGAAGAGAACACACACACACACCACACAAACACACACACACACACACACACACACGCTGTGAACTTCAGATCACACACACCTAACAGACTGTCAGAAGAGCTGTTTGATACTCGGCTGAGGTTTGAGAAGCAACGAGCCGATATCATTTCACACCTCTTTCTTTTCCCTCTGCCTCCTACAGTCTCCTCACTGTTTGCTCTTCACCTGCTTGCCATTGAGTCGACTAGATCACCAATATTGTGACTTTCTTTAAAAAGTGATTATCGTTATTTTATGTATTCCACTTTCATCTGAAGTTAGTGTGTGTGTTTGTAAGTACATCTGGATGTGCACACTTCGGAGCTACGATCCCACACATGCATGCCTGCTGGGTTTGCCACTCAACACATGCACTGAATGTGTGAAGGGAAGCGGATTGCCATCAGTAGCGTGGTATCAGTCCATAAGACATAAATGAACAACATGCATACCTTGAGGCTTGACTTGTCCTTTACGCATGATAGCCACTGTACGTTAAAGTGTCACGCAGAGTGCTGCACATCCTGAGAAAACTGTTGTGTAATATCATCATTGAAGCTTTCTGCGTGGTTAGAAATTAACAATGCTAATTTCACAAGGGTTATTACGATTGGGCCTGTAACTTTAATAATTCACACAACAAGCTAAGGCCCCATTTACACGGGAACGCAAACGAAACGCAAACGAACCGAATTTGATATCAAAAAGGTCTTCCGTTCACACGGATACGGCTCAATAAACGTGTCTCTTCACACGAGACCGCTCGAGCCGCTGGAGACGCTGTAGTACATATGT
This sequence comes from Gobionotothen gibberifrons, assembly GCA_943591055.1. Lineage (NCBI taxonomy): Eukaryota > Metazoa > Chordata > Actinopteri > Perciformes > Nototheniidae > Gobionotothen > Gobionotothen gibberifrons. The sequence continues at coordinate 680,932 of CALSBZ010046870.1, read as the reverse complement.
CGGGCCTGTAAGTGGCGCTGTACTGTGCCACAAAATACACCAAAAGCAGCGAAGAAGACCCCCGAGCATGGTTGCCCTTCTGTTTATGCCCCGCGGTGGATTTAGCAACATGTAGTTCATGTAATTCTCCATGTCCACTTGTTGCTGATGGTTGTGGTAGAGGAGCTGTAGATTTTGCACTAACATCTGTAGCATGGTCAGTAGCAGTAGCAGTAGCTACTGACCATGCTACAGCAGTGAGCAGCAGAGGTGGGGAGAGGCGGGGCTATGGCTTCATCGTTATCAGGAAAATGATCGTATAGGACATACACACGGAGCCGTTTGGCCCCCCAGAGCGCTCCGTCCGCAGATCTATCCACCTTGGGACCCGTTATCGTTTGCGCGGTCCGTTTCCGCGGTTCCGTTACGGCCTCGTGTAAACGAACGGGCTATACGAAAGTAGCGGATGCAACCCGTTTCGTTCCCGTGTAAACAGCACCTAAAGCCATACTTGTCAACCCTCCCGATTTTCGCGGGAGACTCCCGATTTCATGGCCCTCTCCCGGTTTCCTCCCGGGGTCATATTTCTCCCGCATTTCTCCCGATTTCTGACAAAATCTGATTTACTCAGGACTGTTTCCACTCGGACTTTAATACAGCTGCACCATTGTTTGGTTTCCATGGTAACACGTCTCTTTAGTAGCGTGCGCAACTGAAAGTCTGAGAGGGTGAGGAAGATTGTCACAGAAAAGAGAACAATAATCGACAACTCCACCCTCTGCTCACTCCTTTCCTGTTAAATACAGTTTCAGCCCACATATGCTCCATTACGGATGGTGCTTCAGGCCCCCGCGGTGGATTTCAAATGCTCCCGATTTCTGAGGTCTCAAGGTTGGCAAGTATGCCTAAAGCTGCTCTGATTTTGTAGCTAATTGATTGGTTTATTAACTATTTTGTTAATCATATTAGTTAAAATACCTGCAAAATGTCCTAACTCAGTTTGTAGCCTCTTAAATAATGAAGATTCTAAGGTTTTTATCATAATAAAGTGAATATATTTTGGTTAGAGACTGGCAAAACAAGACATTGGAAACATTTCAAAGACCTATATATCTATTAATCTAGGCAAATGATCAGTTATTTCCCCTGTTCAATGAAGCCTTGAAGGCCCCAGGGTTTAAACATAATAGACACAGTTAAGCACTCCCAAATAATAACTCTGATATTATCAAGAAACAATACAACAATTAGACTCTTCAAACCTTATTGTTTTCAAGGGGTTTAGTTATGAGTCTTATAGAAATACCCATGATTGCTGCAACACAAGCAGAACATTTATTATAATTATTTTTAAATGACTCCGTTTGTCTCTCCCAAGTGGTCGTAATCTAATGATGAAAATACAATGATGTGTCCTGCTATAGAAAACAATGACTGCCATTCTTTGCATGCACACTATGCATTATTTAAATATATTCTTTAGAACACCTCATCGTGTATAATTAAATGAGTAATCTGAATCATTGTTTTGTCCTTTCTGTTTTGCCTTTGAACAACTGAGTCGTGTTTCTTTGCCGTCACCGCCTTAAGTCTAGTTGCCTTTTCCCCTTGTTTTGTTTTATCCCGTTCACATCCCTGCATGATACTCTTAATCAGCATGAGACAGTTCTCTCTGTTGACCTAACAGCTAGCTCAGAGTCTTAATGCCGCTGCCTACCTCTGTGCTTGTTTTGGAGCTCTCATGGTCGTGTGTCATTCTCTGCTGTTTATAAGGAGATGCTCATTTGGATAGCACCAAGAGGACAGTGCTGTGGCCGTCGCACTGATAGCTATCCAAGTCCTTGATCTCCTCTCCCTCTAAACATCATTACCACACACTGAAAGCATACACATTCACAACACGCACACACACACACACACACACACACACAAGCTGCTCATCCAAATCGGCGCTGACAGATTAGCAGTGATTATAAACAAACATGGAGGATTAATCCTGTGTGCTCTCAGTCTACTTTTCCACTGAGCTAGCCAGGGTAATTACCAAGTGCTAGATTGTTAGTGTAATCACACACACACACACACACACACACGCGCTACTTAGTGATCGCAGTTGAGTAAGAAGGTTGAAGATATCTATTGCAAAGAAACTGCAGCTGAAGTGAATATAGTGCAGACAGTGTGATTGTGAAGCGCTACTTGCTAGCATGTTTGAAACACAAAAGTGTAGAATCCTGAAAGAAAAATGACCACTTCATAGTAATTGGATTAAATATTAATCTATATGTTGACTCTTTGATCTGCTGGTCACTGTGTGTGTATTCAACTGTATTCTTTTCAGAGCCAATCTGATTTTTAACCGCACAATTGGCTAAATGTGTAGCATCTCTTTTCTGTCATGTCACCGACTCCCATTGAAATATTGCCTTTCTTATTTGGCCCCAGTGTTGTGAAGCCTCTGGTTGCATAGCTTCAGGTTGCATGACCTAATGGCTGCTCTACTAAATGTCTTCCTTAGTGGTGACATGTTTAATCATGAAACAACTACCGTAAATTCCGGACTATTAAGCGCACCTGTATATAAGCCGCACCCACTGGTCGGTCACCAATTGTGGGTAGCGTGGC
>CALSBZ010046870.1:592980-628049 GCA_943591055.1 Gobionotothen gibberifrons | reverse complement strand
TAAGTCATGCATGAGATACCATTAATACCTGTACATTACTGATAGTTCATGAAGTACTACATGAATGAATTCATGCTTTTTCATGCATTAAGTCATGCGTGAATTCATGATGATTCATGTAACCTTACCATAAAGTGTTACCACTATCTCTCGATTCTGTTGGAGGTTGGTAGGGAAACGCTATTTGTACCTAAAGTGAACCAAGCCTTTAACTGCTTTATTCAAGGCAACAACACTAATTCTCAATTGTAGAGTATAAAAGAAGCGTGTAAGTAGTTTAACCTGAATTAGACCTTTACTGGAGAATGGCCAGTAGCCAGAGTAAGGCCTTGCATATAAGTGTAGCCTGAAAGACAGAGAGATGAAATGAGGGAGTGTGAGTTCAAAGTGGATGAGAAATCCACTCCCTCTACAGACGACACTGCTGAATGTTGATGTAGGTGTGTGTGCATGCATGTGTATTTTGATGTGAGTCAGTGGGCTTTAGTGCATGCAGGATTGTAAGCCTAATGTGCCCGTGTTTGTGTATGTGTGAAAATGCAAAAGAGTGTGCGAGCCCACTTGAGTGACTGTGTAAAAGAAATGCAGAGGGCATTCTCTTCAAACGGATAGTATTCAAAGAGCAGGGAGTTTCAAAAGGAGACAGCACTGAGGGCAGTCGGGTTTGAACTGTGTTTGTGCAAAGCAGTCTGCCTGTAAAAAAAAAAATGAAAAAAAGAGATTCCTGAAGTGCATTCAATAAGTGTTCTTGGAGGAGGAGAGAATATTGGGAGAAATAAAGAGAAAGCAGTGGAGCCAGACAGAAAGGGAGAAAGGGAGTTTACTAACCGACCAGAAAGGAATAAGAGAGAGGAGGGAGTCGTGGACTGGAAGGCAAGAAGAAGAAAGTCAGGGGGAGACGGAAAGAGAGAAAGAGCAGGACACATAGAGGGAGAACATTGGCCCGGGGCGCTGCTACGTGCCTTCTTTCTCCCCTTTCTTCAGGAGACTCAGAGGGGAGGAATGAAAAAGAGAGGAGACGAGAAAGAACAAAACCCCACTTTCCACCCGTACCTATGGGAGCTCTGAGGCCGGCGGTGCCCCATACAGCCGCACCCACCTGACCTCTGCACTGCTGGAGTGATGGCTGGTGAATTACCATGTCAGTGGCCCAGTGCCCTGTCATGCCAGCTCCCTAACACACACATAATAAACACACTCCATCACCCGTTCAGCCCAACCACACCGCCCAAAGAGAGCATATTAATTATAGATGTACGTTAAATTACTTTCATTACCTCCCCTGCTCAGTAGAAGAGACAGAGACAGGCATGATGGATGGAAAGGGGTTCGCTATACCTCCAAGTACTGAACGCCCCCTCTTTTAATTTCTCTAACCCTTTTCGCTGCCCTTTCATTCTTTATTTTCGCATGAACTTCTCTTGATTTTGTGCTTATCTTTCACTTTGTCCCTCTGCACTCACAAGATCCCATTATTTAAGTATTTTTTTTGTCACATGGAGAAGATAGTGGGGGACAATTGGGTAGTAGGTAAAGTGGGGGTGTCTAACCTTTTTCAGCAGCATGAAAATGGATTATGATTTCAGGAGAGGTCTGAGAAGTAGAAATAGTCTTCTTCTAGTGAATACTTTTCTCTGTCTTGAGGATTTGACAGCTAGCCTGACTCTGTGTTACGGTGAAATTATTCACCAGCACCTCCAAAGCTCACTAAGGTCGGCTATGCCATTATTAAAAGTGTGTTTAATACGTGATAAAAAAACATCATAAAAGAGTAAAAGTATAGCATATTATTCATTTAAAAAAAGATACAATATTATAGATTTGATTGGACACAAGTCATTAATCTGCGCATTGAAACGAGTCATTTGATTGGCCTATTGAAATAAGCACCTTAATTAGCCCATTACATTACATTAGATGTTACTTGTTAGACACTTTTATCCAAAGCGACTTACATACTCAATACTGTGGGCAATCCCCACAGGAACAATTTAGGGTGAAGTGTCTCAGGGACACAACGACATGCTGACTGTAGTGGGGTTTGCACCTGTGCTCCCCTTATCCCAACACCAAGGCTCTATCCACTGCGCCACACGCCTCCATCGAATGGATTACTTTCATTGGCCCATTAAAATGAGTTATTTGATAAGCCCATTACCAGGTGCCATTTGATTGGCCTATAGAGACGAGTCTTAAGATTGGTTGCTTGAATCTAGCGATCCGATTGGCACATGAAAAAAATGGTTGCAGTCACATTTAAGTATGTCAGAAAGAGTTGAAAACATTTCATACCTAAGTATGACATAAAAGATAGTCCTACCATCCTCGCCTTTGCATATTAGTTAACTTTAAAAAAAAATTGGAATTGACAAACAAAGCCATAATGTAAAAATACACAGTTCAGACGTCATTGAGCAGATGGGCTGATTATGAATAATGAATTATGTGTCACATAACAGAATTAACTGTACCTTTGAATAGTTATACATCAAGAAGGTTCAAAGTGTTCTTTATGTTCATGCAAAGTTTGGGAGCCTAATAAAAGAAACTTATTATTTGTGAAAAACAAATATCACCTTCTGCAGAGGAACACGTTGTGACATTTCAGAAGACGCTTGATGAAACGATGTAAGCCCTCTTTGATGAACTTCTTCTCAGATGTTAATACAGACTAACCAATGGGAATCACATTAGACCGGACATGTACACCTACTAATGAAGACAAGGCAAATGTGGAAATAACACATCTCTAGTGTTATCTAGCATTATCCCTCAGTGTATTCCCTGAACAAATAACAAAGCATCCGTACTTCAAACCTAAAGGCCAGTGTGTGTGTGTGTGTGTGTGTGTGTGTGTGTGTGTGTACTATTCTTTTCTCACTGTGTTCTGTAAGTTTGATCTCAGGTTGACGAGGGAAGCTTTACATTGGTAGCCCGTGCTTGCTCAACACCGAGGGCCTATCTAATCTCTGCCGCGCTGAAACATCACATTCAATTTCTTCTGTTGATAGATGCCGGTGCTCTTTGAGCCCTCTGGGAGCACATTCTTTCCTTCCCGCTTGTCCCATTCTGCGCTTGTGTAAAAACCTGATTCATCAGGTCAGCCACCTATTGTAAACAACTGAGATCTGATTCTCACAGATCCAAAGGTCAGGAGACGGGGGCCCGATAACCAACATCCAGACACCAGGCGCTTGTCCGCTCTCGCTACATTTATGAAGGCAGATGGTGAGGAAGTCAAAATGTTTGGCGCACACAGTCGGGTTGATTTCCTGAAGAGTGATACCAAGTTATTATAACGCACTCCCAAGTTTGCCTCTAGTTTAACAGAGGCTGGAAGCTACCTGATGGCTGTCAATTAACACATAAACTCTAATGGTAGTCTTCATGAGTAAGAAATTGGATCACAGCTTCTCTTCCAGTTAATGAACCCACCTTTTTTAATTTGCAGACATGGATATCAATTAGTGTGATCCAAGCTATTTTCAAATTCAATTAAATGTTGCCACAATGTCATCAACCATCCTAATGTCTTTAGCAAGGCAATGGAACTCAAAATGCAAGGGTTTCCAAAGCTAAAATAGAGTTGTGCTCCCTAAGGTGAGATGTGATTTGTGTTTATTGACAGCATAACACTGCAGCAAGTATGTCGAAACTAAAAGGCAAACTACCTAAAGGCATGTTATTCACAATTCTTTATATATATTTTCTCCAAGCACTGCCACCTAACTCTACAAGACTCTGGAGACCCCAGTCTTTTTTTCTACCATTTAGCATGGAGGACAACAGTCATGAAGTTCATAGAGAACACACATTGTAGGGGGGGGGGGGGCTGTAGAGGAGGGTCAGCAGGCCAGAGGGGAACAGGAGGGGAGAGGAAAATATAATAATGATAAACAGATTTCCGGTCACAGCGCCCATCACCTTCTCTCTGGGGTACCTTTCCACCTCCTCATGTCCAAAGACCTTGCCTCACACTCACTAATGGGATGGGACATAGCACCAATGTGTGTGTGTGTGTGCACGTGCATTTCTAATTTATTGGCCCACTGATTTGCTGATGTGTGTGGGGGCTCAGCTCGGAGCACCAGGCTGGAACACCCGGCCCTGCTTCATTAGGTGCTCACGCCCTTAAGCTGCTGACATTTCCAAACTTGTTCCCCAGTATTCTAATTGTGGTGAAAAATTGGACACGGCCACCAACATTGAGAAGCTGCGTGGTGGATCTTGATTTTGACGACATTTCTCTCGTGTCTGGGTGTCATTTACCTTGTTGCTTGGATGTGAAATGTAAAAAGTCTACAGTAAGTGATGCAGGAAATGAACCCGGACTATTTGTTGTCCTCATTTGCAGAACAAAACCATCGGCCACAACAAATAGGTCTGACTTTACTGGGGCAAGCCACATTTCTGATACGACAAAATAAATGATATGAATAAAATGGATGACATGTGTTTTATTTAACAAAGTAGGGTTATCCATAGTATCCATACATTGTTTAACACATGTGCGAATAAGACGTCAGTAGTCACAGCTATAATAATCAAACTAATAATTATAATTTAAATGAATTCTAAACACAAATCTAAAAGCTAAAAAATAAAACTCCACATTATCTAAATGTAGGATTATCTTAAAAACACACACTCTTGTTGTCAGTCACTCATTCACTTAATGCAAACACACACAGCATCAGATCAATTAACAGTGCGCAGAAATCCATTCTCGCCCAGAAAAAACAAATGTCACTTCTAAATGTCAACAGAAAATTATTACAGAACACACGTCATAGATTATATTATGTTACAGCATCAACATTCAAATTAAATAAATGCTCACAGCTATTTAAAAAGACAGTATTATTTACTTTAGAGAATCATTTTTAAGTCAATATAAACTTCAGGTTCTGTTACAGGTTGTGTTCCAAGACACACTTTTAAATATGTCAATGTCTTTGCTGGCAGCTACAGGATTTAATGAGTTCAACCAATTGTCAGTTTTGTTATGTAAACACTGCAAGTGCAAAATATCTTGTGATAGTCTCCTGAGATTGTGTGCATTAACACAAGAACAATTAAAAATTCACAAGACTCTAATGAACAACATCACAAGAGTAACAAAACACAAAGTGTGTGTTCACAATTATGGGAGAGAAAGGTGTTTAGAGTACAAACATTCACTTCCAGATATCAAGGATGTGTGCGTGGATTTCGTACCAAAACACCCATGGTCCCCACAGAAGAAAGCCTATGACTTCTGCAGTCCCCATGTAGCTGACACTTAAACATTTAAATATCTCAGTAACATTTCAAAGTGATTGCTCTGGAATTTACTACAGACACTGATGTTCCCCTAAAGATGATTCAAAACAACGCTGGGGGCGCTTTCACTTTTCTTCTGACGCCATCAGCAGGTCAAAAATGTTAAAAGGAAATGAAAAAAAATACTACAAATGAAGTAAAACAAATAATTGCAAGAGTAATGGCATACCCATCAGTGTCAGCACACACGTCTGTGCTGACATACCGCTTACCAGAGTCAAAAGCATGACTATAGGCTCTTACTGTTGGTGCTTGTTAAATGACTGAACTTGTTTATTTTATTTTGTCGCAAATTAAAATGCGACAAAATGAAATGAAAACAGACTTTGTGAATAAGTCATGGTGTACATGAAGTGTTACTTATTTAACACAAACTTCCACAGAACACACTTATGGCGGCCGAGGAGAAACTAACTCCAAAGTTCCAGGTTGGACTGGCGTGCGTTTAATTGCGTCACCTTCACCGGCAAGCTTTAAAAAAGCACCCGACTGGAGAGAGACGTTTGACTCCCAATTAATGTGACCTTTCTGCGCTCTCCGGCTGTGGTTCTCTCTGGACTCCGTTTGCCTCTTTCCCCTCGGGCTCACTTCGTTCCACCTCGGGGGTGTGTTTCATCTCCACCTCTAAGGCGCTCACATGCTCCTGGCTCTCTACGTTGATTTGGTTCTGCTCTCCATCCTCTCCTGGCTTCTCCTTCTCCAGCATGTGATAGTTGTAGATGTTCATGACGAAGAGGAAGAGCCCGCCGGTCAAGATCACAGCGCCACACATGAAGAAAAGGTACTTGTAGTCACCGAAGATGTCCACCAGTAAGCCTGTGTGGAGAGAGATAGAAGTGTGATAAGAATATTTCATCAAACAAGTGTCAGTTTTTGCCCATGTTATGCCTCACTATGTCTAAACAACAAACACTTGGAATAGTTGAACACCATGGAAAACACAAATATGTCACGGAATGGCATCTTCATTCAGCCACTTCACAAGTTTGAAGGTGAGGAACAAGACCAAACTCTGATTTGGCTTCTGTGTGTGTGTGTGTGTGTGTGTGTGTGTGTGTGTGTGTGTGTGTGTGTGTGTGTGTGCAAAAGTTAGAGTGAGCCAATTTGAGGAGAGCCATGTCGGATATGACAGAGGGCCATTACCCCCTCACTGGCTCTCCCTGCGTCTCCGGGAAGGCAATTTGGACGGCCGCTACCGAAACGAATCAGAAGAGAAGCCCATTCTCAGAGCCATAAATATCGAGCAGAAAAGTGACAAATGTAGTTTAGATCAGATTTAGGCCTCCAGGTTTTCAGAGTCTCAACCACCCCCCCCCCCCCCCCCGCCTCGAGACGTGGGTCCATGGGTGAGTGGCGCTATCTTGACAGTATCACTATCTGTCCTTATGTTACGATACCTAATCTATACCATTTTAGATCGTACATCTGAATCATCTTAAAAAAGGAATATTTATTTAACGTTATGCAAAATGATCAAACAAAAGTTCAATGACTCAGCATTATTCAATTAGGAAAAAAAGACATTCTTTGTACTTGATATACATTATCACCAAACTCAGGAGGGTTTCTGTTCGCCCCCCACATTTCTATGACCCGCTATCTCAATTACTTCTCAGCTTTTTAAAAAGGCACCTTTATACCATAGCAAGTTTTTATCAAAGTCTAATCCATTTAAAGTCCTTTCCCTTTGGTAGGTCTCGTACATTTTAACTAAATACCATCTTCACAACAACAATGATATAGTGGCGTGTGCTTGTCCTGTGCAGTGCTACACTAGGAGCCGGGGTCACTTTGTTTTTGAACGTGTATCATCTGATTGATAGCACTCATCTGGCACGAGTACGACAATGACCATCACCCTCATTAAAAGGCAGCCCTTGATTGGCAGAGGGGTAATTAAGTCCATCTGGCATAGTTGCCTCTTTCTCTTTTTAATGCGTTCACAGCTTAATTATGGCCCAGGTACAGGACTTCAATGAGAGTTTGAACTGAGCGTCATTAAACACCCAAAGCATGAGGCTAATTACACCCACTTACCTCACTCCCTCCTAATTGGATTGACCCGGAGGTTTTGGGGGTGCAGTAACAAGCAGAATAGTTGGGGGAGACATAACGATTGTGCTCTCTGGAGGAGAGCGTTAGACGTGCAGGGAGGCGCTTATTTACCCTATTAAATGGGACTGGTGGGCCTACACATTTTCACCTCATTAAAACTCCCAATGTGTACAGCTGATGAAGTCACGTGCAGATGCGTCCTCAGTGTACTTACTCGGGAGAACTCTGTTGAAAGTTGACATATTGATTGATGAACAAGCTGAGTGGTAAATAAAAGCCAAGTACATTTTGATAGCTAGTTTATTCTGTGTCCAACTGTTTCTAAAGCAGTTTCAACTTACTCTATACTAGCGATATCGTTGAGAGAGATACTTTTGTTCTATTGAAACTGCTAACACACATACTTCCAAAACTGTATGTTAACACTTTAGAGATGCATGTGGTTACTGTGACTGCTAGCATTAATTGTCCTAAACTAAATTGATTGTTGAAATGAATAGATCCCACACTGAATAGCCAAAGGACGAAAGTGTTAAAAGTGTGCTCTATAAATAACTTGCCCCTCTCAATTGTTCCACTGTAGATACATCTGAAGGTTTTTTTTTTGTTCAACATCTTCTAAAAGTCTGCAACTGGGAAAAATGTCAGGCTTCTATCAAAATGGTTATAGTGCAACATTCAATAATTACCTTTTTCTTATAAATACAACTGCAATTGTTCAATGACTACATTTAACCCCCTTTTATATACATCCTCATGGACCCTTCGTTTTATGGAATTGTATTTATTGTACTCTAACTGTATTTGTGTTATGTTCCTTTTTAAATTGGTATTTTCACATTGATCTTGTAAGATACGTTTGTTGTTTTTACACTGTTTTACATTGCCAATTGTGTTTGTTGACTTGTGAAGCCCTCAGACAAATAGGATTTGTGATTTTGGGCTATATAAATAAACTTGAATTGAATTGAATTTAACTGTCATGTAAAAAATCATGAATCTTTCAGGCTTCAAACAGATCCCTAAAGGGCCTCACTTTGCTGGTAACTTTAAAAATGCATTGACACTGCGTGGTACTACTACTTTTTGTGCAGTTTGTTACAAAACATGGACCTAACATCTTTAAGATTATTTCACAACAACGTAGTGACCTCGGCAGAAAGCATTTGTACATTTGAATGCAAGAATAATTGTGTTTCTACGTTTCCCTCTGGCAGCTGTTGCAGGCACTGAGGACAAAAGCAAGACTTAAAATCAAAGAGTTTTTGTTCCATTTTTGAAAAATTGTCACTAAAAACTATTTTCTCTGAAACTCCTTTTTCAAAACCAGTTACTGTCATTATGTGCCATGAAGAGTGTTTTAGAGTGCTGGCTTCAAAAGTACACTAATCTTGAAAATGGCAATGAAGCAGAGAGGGTGAACAATATCCCTCTGATTACACAGTTATTTACACCATGAAGGGAGCGGTCCCACACTTCAGTCCAAAGCTCTATCAGAGACAAACCAACGCTGGAGGTAAAGACAGCAGATGAAAAACAACTGTCTTGTTTGTTGCCGTCCTGGTAAGCAAACACAGTTCAGCTTCGGTTGATGCTGAACAAAACAAATAAGGTAAGGGAGTCCCTATTTTATGATCAATATTATATTTATTAAAATATATATAAATCATCCATTGAAGACTAAAGGGTCCATCTTGTGACAGCCAATGCTCTTTCCAAGTTAAGGTGGTGTGGAGACTTTCACTTTTATATCAAACACTAAATATTCTCATAATAACTTTATTTTGAAAAGGATCACATGGCTACAGTTTGGCATCTTTTTGTTTTTTTCAAAGATTCAAGAGAGGTTTTATTTTTAGAATTATTGACAGTAGTTTTAAATATCCTATATGTAATATCAATGTGATAATCCTGCTCTGTTTTAGAGAAATGACACTCGAGCAGACACAGAGCTCAAATGCAACACAATAGAGAGGCGAAGTCACACCCATCTACTTCCGCCCCATGGGACCTTATTTCTGAAAAAGTATGCATTGAAGTCAATGGAGAGAGAAAGATTATCTTTCGATCCCGTTTGAATTGTGCCACGAATTACACACATGATGTTTGTTAATCTTAAATAATAATTTCCATGTAAAAAAAGTCACAGTTTGTCGTAAAACCGGTCCCGCATGCTGGCTCTTACGGAACCGACTAACTCCCCTTGTGTGTATGTACAGCTCTCAACATGCCCAGACTTGGAGTGATTTTCACCTCTTTTAATACTTTTCACCTCATTCTGAAAGAAAGAAGTGAAATGTGCCAACTTGACGGCCGTCTTGGTGTGTGGTGCGAGACAGGAGATGTAGTTCATTGAGCGGTTCACACAAAAAAAAATGTGTTACTTCACAGTTTTACGACACTTTTTTTTTTTTTTTTTTACTTGCAAAATGATCTTTTAAATTGACAAACATCATATGTGTAATTCGTGGCACAATTCAAACGGGATCGAAAGATAATCTTTCTCTCCCCATTGATTTCAATACATATTTTTTCAGAAATAAGGTCCCATGGAGGTCCACCGGAAGGGGAGGGACTTCGCCTCTCTATGGACACCCAGTGACTGAGATAGGGAGGGGAGAAGAGAGCTGAAATTTGGTGTACTGAGTTTTGTCTTGTGTTTGTGTACACAGTTTGTGAACATTATTCTCTTCCCTTGGCCCTTTATTTGAAGAAAGAATCAGTGTAAGGCAATCCAAAGTAAGTATTTAACCTTTTCAAACTTTGCAGTCCAGACGTGTTTTTCCAAGAGGTTTTGATTGTTCAGTGAGTCAGTAGGATTCGGTCATGTGTTTAAATGGATAGTGCACGTTGAGTGTGTTACCTGCAGCAGGCGGGCCCAGTAGCATGGGGAAGCACTCGATGATGGTGACCAGTCCAACAGCACTGGGGAAGCGTTCATTTCCCATCAGGTCCATCAAGCATTCGAATATCAGGGCAAAGACCATGCCGAAGCCAACGCCAAAAAAGACAGCGTAGGTCGCCAGGAAGGTGTAGGAGTAGCTTTTGAACACGGTAATCATTGGGCACAGTAAGTGGACCGTGCCGGTGAAAACCAAGGCGAAACTGAAGAAGTACTGGATCCTGGGCCTGACCCGCTTGCTGCTGGCTATCAGGCCAGTGGCAGGCCTAACAAACATGTCCACAAAGCCCATGATAGTGAGCAGATAGGCTGCGGAGAATTCATCTACCCCTTGGTCTATAGCATAGGCTGATAGGAATACAATTGGTGCATAAGCGCCGAAGATGAACATTATGCTCCCAATGAGGTAAATGACGAAGCCTCTATCCTTGAAGAAGGTCAAATCCAAGAAGCTCTTAGCACTCTTCATACAGCTTTCTTTTAGTTTGGTGTTGGACTCATTTGGCTTGTCCTCCACCTTCTTCTGTGGTGCACCGTTGGATGTCTTACAACGCGCAATGACAGGCCTCATCAGGGCCCCAGCGACACAACAATTGAGCATCAGACCCCCGAGGATAAGGAAACTTCCTCTCCAGCCATATGTGTACAGTAAATATTGGTTTAGAGGGGCCAGGAGACACAGAAACACGGGACTCCCGGCCATGGCTAGTCCGTTAGCCAACGGCCGCTTGACCAGGAAATACTTGCTGATGATGGTGAGAGAGGCGTTGAGGTTTAAGGAGAGTCCGCAGCCTGTGTGGAGAGAGATTGAAAAGTAAGAAAACCATCCTGAATCTAAACTCCAAAGGGTACTCGCTAAATCAAATCAAGACTGATTCTGCTTGGAGCTCATTAAGGTTCCATCTCACTTCACTTTCGGCTGGATAAAATCTCATTACAGAAAGCTGGAATTATTGCAGAAATAATTCCTCCATTTAAGTAGAAATAAATTAGAGAGCCTGGGTAATACATTCCCTCGCTTGCCTCTTCACCCAAAAATTCAATTTAACAGCACCTTATTTTCCATGAACATGAAGAGCTACAGGTAGATTGTTAAGGGTGCTATATTCTCCCTCTCCAATGTCAATCTAATCATCTTCTCTGGTCTCACGATGAAGCACAAGGAAAAAGGGGCTTTTGTGTTCTTCTGAATTTATCAAAGTGTATCCAAACAGATCATTCATAAACACATGTATAGAGTAGACGTGTTTTACAGGAATAGCTTTGTAATATACAAATAAATCATGATTTTACATTTCATGAAGGAATACATTATTATTTAGGCTGACTTTATTTAATTTATAACAGTTCACCTTTTAAACTAATTAAATGAAGGAAGATTAAGATAAATGTAACGTACGAGTAAAATGGATGAAACATTATAAATAAAATGTTTCAAAACTCATTTACAAACTTTGATTACAAAATGTAGATACAAATATGTTAACTTCTGACTGTTTGGTTTTAATGTAGTCTTGTTAAAAGGAATACTCCACCCTGTTCCACCTTATCTTGGTGTGTTTACTGGTGGGGCAGATTATCATCACATGGTGTAAAGTCCATCAGCCAGTCAGAGCCCCCCCGAGCAGCCTCTAATCAACGGCCAGCTGTTTCTATTTCAGCCTGTTTTCTCACAATCCTCTTCACTGCTAACTTCACTAGCTTCAGTAGCTACGCTAACCAACCAATATGACTCCCTAGTGAAGGGCAAAATCCACCACCATCTCTTCAAATGCAAAAGGTGCAGAGGGGAAACAAATATGAATTTAATTAAAATAAAAAATCTGGGCAAGGAGCTGTATGACTATCTTATTCAAATCTTCTCACAGTGTGGTTTTTTTTACGCTGCTATGGACAGTCTTGCACCAATGTACATTCTCAAAGATATTGAAGGGACTGTTATTTTTGTATATATTGATTGTTGTGCTTTTATTTAGGTCTTAATGTGTGTATATTTTTATATATATTTGCTTTTGTATTCGGGATTGTGGGAAACAGTATTTCGATCTCTCTGTCTGTACACACAAACTGAAAGCTTGACAAGAAAGTTGACTTTGACTTTATATTGTTGCTTATATGTGTGTATTTGAGTCTGCACATGTGTAAGCATATGTCTGCACGTCTGCTAGGTGTGCCCGGGCGCAGGGGAGCAGAGCCGGGCACACACACGCCCTCGGGCCCCCGCACTTGGCCCAGGCACTTGCTGGGCCTATTAATCCTTCACGGCAGTCCTTGGCAGGGTAATGAGGCTCGCAGGGTGGCAGGGAGACCCCATGTGACGGCCGTGATGGGAGCCTACGGGAGAGTACAAAGGGCCACGGAAGACCATGCTCTCTGGGATCAGGGATGCTTCTGTCTTAATTACCTTCCTGGTCCCCTCGGTGCTCTTACAGCACCTCAGGAGCCAGAGCCGATGCCCTGGGCTCCGACCATCAGCAGGGGAAGCAGATCTGGCAAACCAGAGTGTCTGGAAGGATATGAAAGATGCAGACTTTCTCTAACCAAGGAGCTGCTTAACCCGGGCTAATGGGAATAGTAAGCTAAGGGGTAAAAAAGCGTCTGGGATCCATATTGGCTATAAATCGGAAAATTGATGGTTCGATCCCTAGTGTCATTGGGTGTTTGCACCTGGTATGGCAGGCCCTGCCTTCGAATAGGGGCTGCAGAATAACATGAGTTTTCAAGCAGTTGGACTACCTATGTTGTAAATGTATTATGTTTTCAATTTACACACAGCATCTATTGCACGTCTGTCCGTCCTGGGAGAGGGATCCCTCCTCTGTTGCTCTCGCCTAGGTTTCTTCAATTGTTCCCCATTAACTGTGGGATTTCTTTGGAATTTTTCCTTGTCTGAATTGAGGGTCCAAGGACAGAGGGTGTCGTATTCATGTTCTGTACCAACTGTAAAGTCCACTGGGACAAATGTAAAATGTGTGATATTGGGCTATATAAATAAACTTTGATTGATTGATTGAATTTTAAGCTTCGGGACGTTGTAATAAATAAAAAATAAATCCAAGCACTATACCTCCAATGATGCCAATGCAAAGGTAGAGGTAAACCATGGAGTTCCCAAAAGAAGCGGTTACCATAGATACCCCACACATCAATCCACCCGCCATGACTATTGGTCGGCTTCCAAAGCGAGTCACCAACATGCTGCTCACCGGTCCTGCAAGGAGAAAGGCAAAGAGAGAGATTCAGAATGATCTGGTTACACTTTAAAGTGAGTAGATAGTTAGTGGTTAAATTAAGTGCTGCTTTTGATCAAGGGTTTACACAGCAGTTCTCCTTCTAGGATTAAAGCAAGGTCAGAAGGACATCATAGAGGATAATGGAAAAACAACCACACTTTTGCGACACATCTTGGCGACTCATTAATATCTCCCCATATGATGTAAAATACAACACTCTGTGATCAATCAGCAATTAAACAGCTTTTTATATGCTGTCAGTCTTCCCTGCATTCATAACCTTGCCTGAAAGAGTGACATTGCACCACCAGTCTTTCTGCAGCATGTCATAATGAAAACTTATTTATTTTCCTTGCCATAAAAACCAATCATTTGAATATATATTTATTTCACAAGATCTAAATAGAAAAATGGGCATAGAATCAATCAAACTGCTAAATGGGCTGACGTGATTATTGAAACCTTAGCATGCAGAGGCTTTTGAATGTAGAGGTTCTGTGTGGAGGGTGATTATTGAAAACAAGCCAGTAAGCCGTAAGAGGATTACATGTTTAGAAGACACCTCCTGTCTTCAGCAACATGTTCACCGTGGCTTATGATTGATGACTCACTGCGTAAGGAAATTGTTGTATGTAAATGTATGTAATCTCATACTAAACATGTGTGCTCTGAATTCATTTGAGGCTGCTGTATTACCACTGCTGTTACTACATACCAAGTGTGTTAGCATGTCAACCTGCCTATAAGCTCATTCTGATGTCAACACGCTGCTGGGTAATCAACTGGTGTTTGCCCAAGAACACTGTTCCAAGATGTAGGGTTGAAAATAAGGATTTTATTCACTATAAATCAATCTGCTAATTGTTTTGCAAATCAATTGTTTGGTCGATAAAAGCTTAAAAGAAATTCTCCTAGTCTCAGTCTCCTAGTCACATTCTCCTAGAGTCTGTCCGAAACCTAAAGATATTCAGTTCAATTTACCTTAGTTCACAGAAACCCATTTAATACTCACAATTTACAGACTGGAACCAGAAAATAAGTGGCTTTCCCTGACAAACAACTTACTAAAAATAGTTGCAGGTATCTTTTCCTAAACTAATGAATGAATTGACTAATTGTTTCAAATGTAAACTATTGAGAAGTTAGTACTGAAATCACAACTGAATTTGTTTTTGTTGTGCTCATGTCTTTAACTGTAAACCAAAAAACGATTCTTTATGCACTTTCATGCATGAACACCGGGGTCAGATTAGTCACAGCTGAGTCCCAATGGAGAGATCGCTTTTGTCTTTCCTTGTACCACTTCTTGCTGAATTGTCCTCAAAACTGTACCTGCTGTACCACTTTCACTCCACCACATGAAATAAAAATATCCATCCTGCTGTTTATACAGTTAACCAGCAGCCCTTGGGGTCAAAGATAGATCATCTCTCCCACTGTAGCTGTGTCACAATAGGGCGTCTCCTGCACTGCCACCATTTCTACTTCCATTATAACTTTATCATTCGGACTTCTTGAGTCAGAGGTTCTCAGAGAAGGCCGTCATGTCTCTCCCATGGGACCCTGGAGTCAGACCCAAGTGTGCTGAACCTTCCTCTGATATATTCCCCCTGTCTTTCTCCTCCACTGGGTGACATTGCTGAAGCCTTGCCAAGGACAATATGATAAAGCCCTGTGCCTGAGCCACAGTGGAGAGGAATATTTCACCAGTTAGGCCTCTCTGAGCTGAGTGCAGGTGAGTCACACACCCAGTTTGTGCTGTAACCTTGAAAGCAGCTAGTTATTCAAGGGAATCTTCCACAATACTTCTAATTATTTTTAATTGTATGTAATCTAATGAGTCTTCCAAGTATTCCAGTTTTAGCTTGAGGGAACAAAAAACAAATACGATACCAACATGAACTTGTGCTGTGGTTGTGTTATGCCAAGTATGAAAATACAGCAATCCCATTACGATGTAATTTACCGATAATTAAGCTTGTGCCTTTATATATACACAGTCTATGGCAGGGGTGTCAAACTCAAATACACAGTCGGCCAACATTTAAAAAATCGGTACTAGTCGAGGGCCGGACTGGTTTAATGTTTATTGCAAAACTTATTGAAATGAACTTATTGCACATATTAAACCTGGAACTAACAAAGCTTAAATTATTGCCAATAAAAACAACATTAAATATTCAGTTGCATTCATTTCTATGGCTCTATCCGCAGCTTTTCCGGAGTCATTTCTTATGATTACATTTTTCCACAGGCCAACAACAGCTTCAAAAAAACAATTTCCCTCAAAGAAAAAAACAAACATGCCCTGTTGTCGCAAGAGAAAAAGTGCAGAAGGAAACATCCATGTAAACTCAGTTTGCTGCTCTGTGATGCTAGTTCAAGCAGATACTTGGCATCTCATCTTGGGTGCAAGTTCATCAATGTTTGGGGTCAGGCTCTGAGCTGAGGAGACCCTCAGGATGGAGTGAAGGTGTGCGTGCAATATACCGGCGGGCCAGATCTAATGGTAATTAGAAATTATCCTGCGGGCCGAAATTAAATCCACCAAGGGCCTGATTTGGCCCCCGTGCCTTGAGTTTGACACATGTGGTCTATGGTTTGCACATGTTACATTTGCCAATGCATCCCCAAGCCTGCATGTGCACTGTGTGTTGGCACCCCCATATTGCAAACACAGAGAAGTGTTGTGTTGTTGGCTGCGTTTAGTGGTATGTCTGAAGGGATCACAAGACATGGTCGCAAGATTATTGACAGGATTGGAAAGAAGACAGAAAAAGGATTCTCCACAAAACCCACCGCTTCTCAAGTTTAACCGTTAAACAAATGAACCATTATATTTAACATCTTTGGAAGAGAACATCTTTGTATGGCTTAACTTACATCTTCAACCTATGAAAAGGGCTTTTGAATACTAGCAGGCTGACAACTTTCTTTAGTCTAACAGCTCGAGTGTAGTTGAACAGCCAGTAGTGATGTTACTTTAAGAAAGGGAACATTTGTAATGCATCAAACCATGTTCTCATCTCAGCAAAACTCTTTCTAGTCTTAAAGTTGAAGACTTCTCATAAATGACTCAAAGTAACCTGTCAGTGGCAGAAAGTTAAATTGAGTCAGGTGAGCAACACATGCACACATCATTCTTCTTATTAGGCAGCCTAACACTATTTGAGTGGGTGCAGTTAGTCATGTGAAGACAATTTATACATTATCTATCAGGTCCAAATGACTATACAGCACAACTGTTGTTATACTTGTAGACATTATGGCCCAATACCGAAATGATTTCCTGTAAAACTGGTATTTACTCTGTAGACGATGGCCCTTAGCATTACTCATCGTGGTGTGTTCAAGTGCAACTTTGAAGAGATGAGGCATTTAAGGAGTTTGATCAGCAGACCATTATCAGAGGTATATCTTGGAGGTGAACTTGGTTTGTAAGAGCGCTGAGAGCACACGATACAATACAAAAGAGACCTAGACAGAAAAACAAATGCTCAGAACTCTAACCCGCAGGACAAAGATGTTCTCAACTCGTGTTAAGATTATTGATTTAGAGGTGTTGGCTGCAGAACCAATGATGGCTTGAAGGTACATGAACTTTCAGAGTTCAAAACCTCTCTGCGGCAACTCTGGATTTTAAGTTATTGTATTTAAAGTACTATGGAGTTTTTTGGATATATGTATAGCCTATATCTGGTGATATAAGGTTATTTCAGGTGCACATATGACAGTATATGTGAGCCGATTATTTTTTTGAAAAAGCAGTACAACTATATACAGTACATATATACACAGTATATATAGATAGATATATCGAGACATGTTTGAGGAGAAAGTAACATCACTTTGTCCATCAGAGAGAACTATTATCAATTTTATATTGTCCTAGTCAGTTCATATCATGGTCACAATTATTTAAAAAAAAGTTTCACATATGTAGTGTAGTGTATTCTTTTTGGAGATTGATTCTTTCCTTTTTTGCTTACACTTTTTAATTAAAAAAAATCTCCTGAAAGATGAGCAGTATCAACATTCATCCCAATCCAAAAAAGAAGACTAAATTGTTTGTAATAAGGTGGAACATATTTTAAACCATGCTCACCACAAGATGAACTGTACGTCCTACTGATGTATAAGAAAACACAACAACAATGTGGTCTACATTTTTAGATAATAAAACTGATCATTACAAATGCCGTAGCATAAATGAAGATACTGCACTGAGTCAATTAAAAGACAGGTAGTCTGCATTGTACCTCACCAAAACACATTGTGTGTGTATGGTTGTGAAACAAGTCTGATTGAGTCAACTCACCGCCTGCATACATGGCAGCTAGCATGATGGAGGAAATCCATGCTATTTCACTGGAGCTGGCCCCTAAATTATCCTGTATCTCTTTGTAGAAAATGGATAGCACTTTGGGAGTGGAGTATGCAAATCCTATGGAAATGTGAGCCCCGACAACAACCATCCAGCCCCAACCGCCATCCAGGGGTTTGCGGCCCAACTCATCTGCTGGAGCAGGAGACATGTTCCTGTTCAAGGAGAGGAAAACACACATGAAGTGTTTATTATTAAAACAACAAAATATAGGCTGTACCTTGGGAAAAAAAGTAGAATATTTGAATGCAGAATTGATCCCTCTGCAAACACAACTGTGTTGCCGAATTTCAAAATAAAAGACCGGCTTGATGGCAAATAAACAGCAAGCATGTGACAGTGTGTAAAAGTTCCAAACAATACTAAACACATTAACTAACAATATAGGCATATGACAAGTATATTTAGGTGACTGTGAAACGTTTGTTTACATAAATGTGAACACGCCGGTCATTCATATGATCATTTACTTACTGCCCCTTTAAATTATAATGTTTTGTAAATGTTCCCTTAATGGCGAATACAGAGCTAGCATGTGACAAATGTGTGACAGTGTGCAACATAATGAGCGTCACAACCAGTCTATGGTCACAACGTTGACAAAAGAGTAACTTAAGCAGTTTAAAACTGAAGTTTTCAGTCGTGTGTGTCTAGTGGTGAAACAGGCAGATAGCATCCCAAGTTACGTCAGATATTTGACTGAATTCACAAAGTTAATATAGAACAAAGAATGTAAGCGAGAGACGCTACGTTACCCCTTTGTCCTCCTAACGAGCTTTTCCTCCAACAAGTGTACAACTGTAACACAAGGTGTCAAGGCAAACAACAAATATAAGTTTCCAATGAAAGAAAGTATCGTGGCTGGTAGTCGCATAGGAGGAAATAATCACACACGTGGACAATGAGCGAAATCAGCGATAATACGTCACTGCTGCTTTAAACGTATGACTTTTAAAGAACTAAACACAGACACGCGAATACACATGTTTAAAATATGTTACCTTTGAATGAGCGTCTCGGTTTCAACCTTCAACAGCTTTCTTTATACATCCATGGTTTCAACCTCCTCCTGCCTTATTTGAAGTGTCGTCACGTGTTACACTGATGGCCCGGGGGCTTCCTCTCAGTTTTGACTAGTTTCATTAGTAGCTTTGACTCCTCTGCATGTCCTCAATCATAAAGGTCACACTGCTGTGTCTGACCTTGTTACAGCATCTTTGTCTATATAGTTTACAGTGTTGAGACTCTAGTTCTCACATAACACATCTCTAGTTGTGACTTGAGTTAGAAAAAAACAATTGTGTGCAAAAGAAGAAAATAGGGGCGAGAAAAAAGGAACACATTTCACTTTTAATAGTTTTATTTTCAAATTATGTGCAATGTGAATTTCACAGTTGAGCTCAACCACCACTATAACCCCGAACCCGGAAACATACAAACCAGCAAAGAAAAAGCATGAGCACAATGGCATAGCACCCTTAAGTGATGCGTGTAATGACCAAAATGAGCCATGTAGAACTTTTGAACTCAGAAAGCAGTTTTTAGCTTGTTGTATTACATGACTGGTGTCTGAAAATGTGACGTAACATTGGAGTTACGCGATCTGTAATGCTTAGTTTCGGTGAGATGTTACAAAGAAATACTACTGTAGTACTGAGGGGTGGAAATCAAAATGCATCACTCGTGCGGGTTATCATTTTTTCTCAACAGAGCAGGATTACTCTACTATAACTAAATAGGTAAACACATAAAGAAAGAAAAAGAAAACGGCCACTGAAGACAACAAAAAGAAAAAATCACATCTATTTTTTTTCAAGTTATAAAAGAAAACTGAAGAGAAGTTTTAAAAAACTGTGCAAGTACAGCAAACCTATAGTACAGTATATTACACATAACAAAAACATTTAAATACAGTACTGTGTATCAGTAGAAATCCTGAGAGTTCTCCGTTTCTGGTTCTCAAATGGCTGTCTGTAGACATGTGGATGTGGCTGTTAGAGAGCATTGTTCGAGCCAGGTCAATTTAAAATGAGCTCCAAGTCAGTCAAAACCGTGGATCTTCTCTTGGAGAAGTCATATCCTCAAGTCCTTAACGACTGTGACTCTTCTGGACTTAATTTCCATGTAAATCTCTTAGATGATTGCTATGTGGTTATTCAAACATTTTTCGTGATAGAGGGGTTCTTTTTCTCGAAGATAAAATACAGGAGAAATGTGTAGTGCAAAGATGACACAGGAACCTGCATGAGGAAATTGACGGCACTGAAAAATGTCACACTTTCACAGGGAACGCCACTCAGTGGTGGTATTAATTCTTCTATACAAGATTGTCAAAAAAAATAAAAAGAAGCAGCACCAACAATTTTGTGTCCTCGGTGTGATGGCGTGTGAAGACGGATTCATGGCTCTTGGATGAATTAGCACACGACCCGAGAGCAACCCTCGCTTTTTTCATAGTCTGCTTGTTCGGTAGGGTGCTCCGGAGCGTCTGCAGTGAAGGACCGCTGAAGTGGAGAGTGATTCAGTGCAATGCTGAGTAAGACTGTTGAGATATTCTTCATCACAAGGAGCAGTTTTTGATACTGTTCCCCCCCTCTTTCTTTTTTTTCAAGCCACAGGCACATTGGCATCCGAAATAATCTGCACTAAATGACACATCACTTCAAGCCTGCAACAGCCACACAATCATTGGAACTACTGTGATTTTCACGAGCAGAGACAAGCACACAAAACAATTAATGCACTTTTACTAAGGTAATATAATGTAATATAGCCTAAGCACAGTTCCATGACTTATTGCTACCACACAATTATTTTCAATGTCCAGATCAACTATAACAAGACCTCAAATGCTTGTTTTAACATTTAAGAGGAAGGCTCTTTTAACCTTTATCTAATGATTATAATTTCAATGTTGAAAAACAACCTCAACAGAGCTCAATGCTCCACTGAGCTTTTCACAGTTGCTTCATCATCACTATAGCCTTAAATGTCCCTTTTCTCCTAATCAAACATGTCTGAAGTTTCTGAGGTAAGCCTGTTAGTTGGTCTGAACGTTCCACTTAGTGTTGCCACGATTTGACTCCGTCCTTATTTCTCCAATGTGGAGAGTGAGTATCCTAACATTTCACTTAAGTTGTCTTCAGACAATGTGACACAGAATGGATGCCAACTTAAAGAGAGGGAGGTTATGAGCCCCCATGCAACTGGAATCTCAAACAAAACTTAAAAATAGCTCGGAAGCCACACATAGTGTATTGTTTGACACAGTTGTTGTGAAGGAACAGGGGGGGGCTTTAAAAAAAAAATGTCATACAAGCTTCAAAAACACAAAAGGTAATGTAAAACACAAGAACACTTCAAATGAAAACTAGTCTATAAAATAAGCTGAAAAGACTTGAGAACAGGAAAAAAAAAAACACACACAAACCTCAGAGCCAGCAACCTACTAATGAGCTATGGTGATCATCTTACCCGTATGAATATATAGTTTATATAGTTATTTATATATATAGATTTTCACTTTATGCTGACATGTAGCATCCACATCTCCAGAGGGCACTTTTATCTTGCCAATACCCTCACTTGCATGCTTATCATTTGTAAAAATCCTTACCTATATCCATCTAAAACAAAAAATAGAACAACATGGCTCAACAACAAGCAAAAAATATGATAATTGCACTTATGATTCATTGTATTGTTTTTTTTTAAACAAGCATCCATGTAGGGTAGTTGGTGCCGTCTGACAAAAAAGAAATACTGCAATCTTTAAAAGCACCCCCAGTTTGATCATGTTAAACCAAAGTTTGAAAGACTTAAGACGTAACCCAAAAAAAATGGTCCTTGTGGTGCAAACCCAAGGAAACACCAGGCACAAGGCAGGCAGGACCACACATCTCCCTCTGCCTCAGAGATTGGGGTTCACAAATCCAGCGACCTCAAAGCACTTTCTGGAGACATTGTGGGTACAGTTTTCCCACCACACATTCAAAATGGCGGCCCAAATCCCAGAGGCGGTCGGGCGTCTCGTAGACTTTGGTCCATGCGTCTGCCTCGTCGTCGTCGTCATCGTACTGGTAAAGGGAGTTCTTGCGGCTGGTGCGAAACACGTGCTCTTCCACCATGACCTGTGTGGCCCGGACGAACAGGTGCAGCCTGCCCTGCAGCAGCATGGCCTTTATATACGGGCTGGTGGCTTGGTCAAAGGGCAGATCTTTCTTACGGCTCCATGTGCTCTTCTCGATGTCGTAGACCTCCACGGTGAAGGTGCGCTGGTGGTTCTTGCAGATGCCGGCGATGTAGTAGATACAGTTCTTATGCAAGGCAGCCAGACCCTGACTCCGAGGGACGCTCATCGGGGCGAGGTGACTCCAATAGTCCTTACGGGGATCGAAGCAGAAGAAATACTCCCCTGAAAACAAAGGAAAGGTGTTATTTAGAGATGTGTTCAATTGCTTTAATAAAAAAGGGAAACTTCTTCTCATTCAACAATACATATTTGAACTTCTACATTCAGTGCTATTTATCAAAGCTTGATTGTTTTGGGGTGAGTTTTGGAAATACTAATACACAGGTCTGCCTTCTCTCGCATATATACGTTGTCCACAGACTTTGTTTAAGCCCATTATGTAGGGACTATTTTCTTTTAAAAAGAAATTGCTCACCATATTAATTAATTTCAAAAATGTCTGTGGGTTATCTTGAGTAACCGAGTCATGATATCCGGGCAGACACATGCTATTACGTTTTTTTCAAAAATAAAATTGCATTCTAGTTACAATTATATTCCAGAGAAGGCAGACATCCCTACAACTGATGTATCCAACACACAGAAGAAAAAAAAGTTATAAAAATAAACCTTCTGATTTTGAGGCAAACCGTCTCTCCAACATACTTTCTCTTAAATCTTTTTCCTATAAGATTAAAATACTGTACATATTTTCTGAACGATTAAATTAATGAGAAATATGACATGACCACATTGTCTTCAGCGCCCTGTAGAGATCATATAGTTTCACATGTGCAGCATGGACTCACCTTGGAGGACATAGATGCGGTCCCTGTACTCCACAGCACTGTGAAACTCCATGGCCGCGGGCATAGCACTCACTGCTGTCCAACAGTTGTCTCTGGCATCATAGCACTCGACTGACTTTAAAGCATTTCGTCCATCGCCTTCATATACTCGGCCTCCCAGTGCATAAAGCTTCCCACAGCAGAGCAAAAGCCTGCAGCCGATCCTGGCCCTCAGCAGCGGAGCGCGTGAAAGCCATCGGTTGCCCGCGTGTTCGTACTGCCAGAAGTCGCTCTCTGCCCGATGATCTATGGACACTTCGCTGTTGCTCGGCCTGTAACCTCCAGCGATGAAGATGTCGTTCTCTGAAGACACCAAGATACCGACCTCCCGGAGATCATTGGGGGGTTTGCAGAGCTTGAACACCCGTCCTGTGGTTGTGTCAAGGCAAGGCACTGTCTGCTTCTTCCCTGAGTGTTTGTGAGCGGCATCAAAGCAGATGACCATCTCAGAAGCAGTCATACCCAGGCGCTGCGGGCAACCATTGGTGCCAGTCAGGCGGGTTTTGGCCTCAGCCGGGTCGGTAGACAGGGATAGGGCACAGGCGAAGGGGGCAGGTACCTGACTTAGGAAGGCCTCATCCAGCAAGGGCAGACGGATGCATTCGGTAAACACCTCAGCGAGGGAGGCCTGACGACCAGAAAGATCATGCTCCAGCCAGCGAATTATGCTCTCATAAACGTGCTCTTCTTTCTCCACGTTGAGGTCATCATTGTTCAAAATGCTGACCAGCTGCTCCTTGTTCATCTGGAGGAACTCTTGCTCCCATGACACACACAAGAACTACGACAAAAACAAAAAAAGGTTTCAGTGTTTAGCATCCCAACAGACTCATAAGAGAAAGCATGACTACATGAACAGGGGAAGTAGACATTTAATGACAATACTAATAACTGGGGATGGGCACAGACACCAGGTCTTAAATGGGCCTCAGAGCGAAATGATTTAACGCAGTATTTTGTATAACTATATCGTTACAGGTTTTTTAATCTGTACTTTGTCAGTATAATAAATGACACCAAAACATCCAGTCTCTCTTCTATATGGTGACTTTGGTGTTTGGTAAAAATGACTGTTGCTTGTATTCAAAATATACTTGTAGTTTAAATGAAAATAAATGATTGTCCTGTTCTGAATTGATTCTTTTAAAAAACTATTTTTAGTACTGAAAGAATAACAGAATAAGAGTATTGATGAATAACCAAATGAATAAGGAGTACCTGTAAGTGTGGTAAGGATATAATACTAACGACTAGGGGTGTAGCGGTTTACGTATTCGTACCGAAAATATTCGGTATGGGCCCTTCGGTTCGGTACACGTGTGTACCGAAGTGTACCGAACGAATATAACGTTAAACGTAAAAAATTGAGAACGTGAACAACTTATATATTTTTTTGCATTCAGAGTAATTTGCTCACATTGGGTTCAACGCGTCATAGAGCGACCAAGTAATTTCATTGGACGAGAGGCATACTATGAGAGTTGGTCACAGGGATGCGTTCAAATTTAGTCAGTAATTTGAGGAACTGTCGAAATGGCGAACGCAGATAAAGTTGAGCTAGAAAATCCTCCAGCATCATTGAAGTCTCCAGTTTGGGAACATTTTGGTTTCGCAGTTACGTACAAGGATGACGGACAAAGACAGGTGGAAAGAACCAAAGCTGTTTGGCGGCATTGTTCAACTAAAATTGATTACGCGGCTGGCAATACATCAGACGTGCACACTCATTTGATAAGGCATCACCCGAACGTGAATATCACCGGTACCAAAAGAAAAAAGACTGAAGTGCAAACCCAACTCCCGCTAGCATTTAAGCCTCCACCACTCGCAAAAAGTTCAGACCGAGCCAAAGCTATTACAAACGCCAAATATCCTTATGTTGCCATGTTAGCAAAGCGCTACCTGGCTGTATCTGCTACCTCTGTCCCTAGAGAGAGGGTGTTCTCCACAGCAGGAGACATTGTTAGTGCCAGCCTGCCCTTTCGGCAAGCAATGTGGACAAGTTCATTTTTCTTTTAAAAAAAACATGAAAATACAATGACAAGCCTAATGTCAAGCTGGCTGTTTAGGTGAGTACTAGTACAGTACAGTACAGTTCAAGTACAGATTATTTCAGTTCATCGAAATGCTGCACCTTAATGTTTATTTTATTATATTTATTTGAGTGAATACATTATTCACAGTTTAATAATAATTAAAACCCCCCCAAAAAATATTTAATGTTTTGTGATAATTTTTTCTGCTGTACCGAAAACGTACCGAACCGTAACCTAAAAACCGAGGTACGTACCGAACCGAAATGTTTGTGAACCGTTACACCCCTACTAACGACACACATTTCTAAACTGACCTTCTTGCGAATGTAGTCCTGTGAGCTTTCCTTCAGCTCCTGATGTCCATAAGCATCTGCAAACATGTAGACCCCAATACAGTTCTGGGGGTCAAGTCTGCTGATCATGAACTGGGCACACTGGTCCTGCAAGGCAGGAATCTGGAAAATGCTGGCAGCAGTGAACAGGGCCTGGACATTGCACTCGGAGAGCGTGACCCTGGATGTGTAGGCATAGTCCAGGACGAGGTGCATGGATTCAGATTCCACCCCGACGATTCTGACCTCACGCTGGCTGCTCTCTGTAAGGCCACTGGTGAACATGGACCTGGTGGTGATGGTGGAGAAAACACAAATGATGCAACTATACTTCAATCATCACGTAACTACAGCATTTCAATTCAAACATGCAACAACTTGACATGGAAGTTTAATCTTAATATGTTAACATTCATCGATTAAGCTGTACCGAAGCCCACTCTAGAGCCAAGTAATGTTTTACCAGCTACAAAATATTGAAAATACAAAAATGTATAAACATTCAACATTACCCACCGAAAATATGGGCTGATTGCTGCAAGGACATTTCTGTGACATGAGAAAGTCTTGCCATGGTCCACTTCTACGACGATGTCTGTGAGCTGTGCTTCATCATACAAGGATTTGAGCTGTTGAAGGAGGTGACAGGCATGAACAGCATCTACTCCGTTGTAGTTGTTGCTTGGAGGTGTCCCATTTTGTACTTGTAACAGCTTCCCTACCTCTGTGAACACAGTGCAAAGAGAGATAACAACATTACAATAGCACCCATGAAAACAGTGTGGACATCAAAAAATACATTGAAAGACCAGACTCAAATCATAAATACAAACTATTTAATTTAAACAGTCATTCCTGTTCCATTTATTTAAGAGAACTTTAATAATAATTCAAATCACATTAAAAAAGTTGTGCAAATAAAACATGGTTTAATAGTAACACATGTACTGTTTCATGCATTTAAACAGAGAATATGAGATGATACCGAGATGAATATTTAAAATACTGACAAAGTATTAATTTAACACAATGGAGAAACAGGTTTAGTTGTATACTTTGAATGTTAGTAAGGCAGTGTTTTCTATCAAAACAGAAAGGTAGACCATTTATTAAGGTTTCAAAAAAGACTTTTAAAAAATCAATGTTATTTGAGGTATTATGATTTGGCCAGACTGTGGCAACTACAAACAATTCCTACAAGTTATTTTTGTTTCTGACTTCGGGCTAATGTTGTCGTCTCGCTGACCGACTGAACCCACGGATAACATATGGGCCTATCAACTCGTGCATCCAGTTCCCCTATAGAAGTGTCTGCAAAGTAAACATGTTTCTTATCACGCGTGGAATGGCAAGTTAAACAAGTGGCAGCCAAACGTCATTCCTTCTCTAATGTTTCACGGTCGTCTTATAATGTCAGCAGCCGAGGAGCACATACTTTTCCAACTAATACCTCGTGTTGTTCGACGCTAACTCCTTGACAGGACAAAGGCTTGCGATGAGTGCATTGAAAACTACTGTCTCACCAGGTGGTAGCTAGCTTGCTAACATCTATGATCATTGCCCGGTGACTGCCGAAACTGTGTCGGGAGGCTCAATTAACTTAAAGGCAACTGGAAGAAAACCAAACATTTCATAGATTAAAATGGTTCGTTGTAATGACCGAGTATCACAAAAACAGAAATGCTACCCGTTACCTTAGCTAGTTGACAACAAGCTTAACTTTTAGCAGCTAGGTACCAAGCTAATGTTAGCAAGCTTTCTTTGACACATTGCGAGATATAAAGGGCTAATACAACTCAAATGCTGCCAGACCAGTCTCAATCTTAGACAAACACATCTGTATTTAGCACACTGTCTACTGCATTACTGCTGATAACAGTAAGTATTAGTACTTCTTGTCTAACATTCGTCTCGTCATAAACAAGTGTTTACACAATCAGCTGTGGGTAGCAGGCTAACCGGCCGAAAGTTAGCCAGACAGCTAACGTTAGCCGCATAGCGAGGCTAACGATAACCAACACTTTTCAGGAGTCGTTTACAGCCTGACCTTTTTAAACGAGAATACAACATGTCACGACTTTTTCTAGTACTCTATAATACGACACTTCACAAGCATCTAAACACACAAATTCTAACTTTAAAACGCATGATTTAAGTCAGATTACTACACAAAACAATGAAGATTATTTTTGCTAACCTCCACTGGCAGCCATTCTCTCCAGTCTATCTCGGGGCAGACCGAGAAACGTCAGTGAGGGCACAGCGGGGCCCCGGAAACAAGGAACAACCAATCAGAAGAGGATCACGGATCTCACAGCCAATCAGATCCCTTTCTTCTGAAATAGGAAAAAAGTTGATAGCCGTATGGGCAAATTATTCACGGCAACGGATACACTCGATATGATATACCATTAAAAACCCAAAGCGGGCAATGTTGACAGCTGGATACAGACTAGTTATAAGCAGAGTGGAATCCCTCTGATTGAAGCGGCTGTGTGTTATTATAAACATGTGGGATCACTAGAGACAGACAATTATTTTATCTGGGAGGAATCCATCTTCTTTTCATGTGTCCCTTTAATCTTAACCCCATTCACATACATTCATGTTGACAGGAGCCTTGGGTGGGGCCGGGGGATGTTCTCATATATTTTATACCATTGTATACATTTTAAAGTAAATGCATCAATCTGGTGCTTAACGAGAACAATTAAAATAGGTTTGATTTATGAAGATCATTGTCATTTTTTAATCAATTTCTGGTAAAAAAAATAAAAAAAGTATAAAGTTGTGTCATTTACATTAAAAACATATAATGCACTGCCCCCACTCCACTCCCTCCACACACACAAAGTTAACCAGGAAAAAATATACACTTGTTTTAGCTGTTATATGACAATTAATGCTTTCACTATGTTTGGTGGTGGCATTGTAAACAAGTCACACTGTCAAATCATGGCTCAAGTGGTATGTGTTTAGATGAGTCTAGTGGGTTGCAGACATTTTCAATAGACTCTGGCGGGCTGCCACAGTCTAAGTTATTTAAGGGAAACGGTATATTCCCACAAGGGGGTCATGAGTTAATGGGAGCAGGTAATTGGGTAGCCTACCACTTTACAATAAGACTACCCTTATAAAGGGTTTACGAATAGTTTGTAATTAAGGTTGTGAACACTTTATAAATCCTTAATAAGCTTTTATAAGACATGAGATAAACAGGGCAACTGTGACCGGTTGCTTGCCAAATAGTGAGCCCACATTTATCTGTACTGCTAAGCCTTATTAGAAATGGTAGTAACTCATTAATACATGTGAATGTGTTTCACACTTTACAACAAGGCTCCCTTTTGGCAACTATAAATGTTAGTAACTCGTAAATAAATGGTCATAAAAAGATGCCAAGAAACATAAAGATGGAAGGGGGGGAATCAACTCAGTGAACAACAGATACCAAGGATGCTGGCTGATGAAGAAGACGAAGCAAGCTAGATAGCCAATATAAGGCTTAGTCATCTTGCCAAATAGTGAGCCTGTGTTGATGTATGAAAACTATGTTAGAACTGGTTTATAAATGGTTCTTAATGATTAATAAAGTGTTTACAACCTAATTAATAACCTAATTATAATCCCTTTATAAATCCTTTACAAGGGTAGTCTTATTGTAAAGTGGTACCGGTAATGGATATTCAGCTCAATCTGTACCTCCAATTTCCCACCTCAAGTCATGTAGGCGAAAAGGTCAATGAGTTCAGATAACTTGAGAAAATTAATAAAAACAATAAAGTGATCAACTAAGTAAAATGAAACTGTGTAATTATATAATAAATAGGTGCTGACAGTAATGTTATTTAAAATAACAACTTAAACAGTTATCTTGTCACAGTTCAATTATAATTGAAAGTCTAAATGTATTATTTACTCAAGTTATTACAATGTTCTCCCCACAAAGCATCCAGTATTTTTCTTTAAATGCCAATCTCTTGCTTAGTGGAACTGTATTCTATAACCCCCAATCCTTGTCAACATGCTCCTGCAGTTTTTATAGATAAATTGGTATTTCAATAAATAAGGCTTAATGATAGCGGAAAACTGAACAGTATTAACAAACATCCAACCCACACAAATTACACTTACTGTCAGACCAGGTTGGACATGAATGGAAAATCAAGAGAAAAAATATGTAAATGTCATGGCCTAATTTATTATGTTTTGTGGTCAACATGTCAGTAATATACCATGAAAATTCTCACTTAAATAGATACATGAATTATTCAGATGTAACACAAGCAAATAAGCAAGTGTTATTAAATCTCTCCATACAAATGGGAAATGTAAGATTAAATATTAATAGTTGCTACAGGAAACATGCATCTTTCATCCTCCAATTATGTCAACCTTGAATGTTTCATTTGAAATCTCTATTATTATGTTGACTTTATATTTCAGGCTCTTCACACAAACTGTCAACAATAATTAGGCAATAACATTTGGGATGATGGCCGTTTATAATTCATTGCAATTTAAGCTTTCTATCAAAGTCGAGTTGGGAGTTTGGCTCGGGTGGCTCTTCTGACATTTACAACATGTGGGAGCACCTGCAGACTCAAACTGTCAAGATGAGACTAATTACTGTTTTTGTTGAACAGAATGATTTCCATAAAATGTTTGTGTTCAACGTCCTGTCATGCAGTGCTAGTGCTTTTAATAATATTAATTTACTAATGGACTTAAAAAACAATTACCCAAACCTGTCTGATGATGTTAGCATCACAGATTGTCCTTTCAAATAACCAAATCATTAACTTGCTGCTTCATTTTATTTTCCTGTTTGTCAACCCAGAGTTCCACTGCTTTCATATCTTTATTTCATTTAGTGTTAATTTGCTTTCAATCATTACACTTCATCTGATCTCTTTACTCCTTCCTATTTCAAACAACACTAATGTCTTCATCATTTAACATAATCTAAACTTCTTCCGTTCTTCGAAGTCCCACAACTTCCATTGATCATACACAAATAACTCCAATTGTTGTAACCATTCAATTGACTTTCAGTTTAATCCACTTTAACTGACATTCTGTCTTAATTTTTTACTTTAACTTAGTCAACATAGAATCCTTTCAGTGCCGTTCCCTCAACTGATACTTCAGGTTCACTCAACACTTAGACTTAAACTGACACTTCACCTTAATTCATTTACTCAGACTTAAACTGATACTCTAACTTCTCTTAGCACTGGCTTTTTTCAAAGATGTGTTTTGGTCCAAAAAGTGCTTTTATAAGGGGAGAGTCATAGCCCTGTAAGATGTATATCAATGTACTGGATGGGGGAGACATTTCAACAACTTTGAGTGATTTAGTGGTAATGCTGATACAGCATTCCAACTATCTGTTATGCCCACGAAATTCTTTATTATTCCGCCGGGTTATTTTGCACCTCTTCTTCTCCCACATTCCACATCGCAGAAACTCTGTTCAAACATCAAAACGTTCAGCTTGGTCGGGAATCGATGGCTATTACTTTTCTTATTCATAACTTTCATAATTCCAGAGATACATCCCATAATTCAAATATAAACACCTGTGTCACGAAACACGATGATGTCATAACTCCAACTGACATGCTCAGAGCAGCAGACTTCAGATAATGGTTAATGGTGCCTCAACAGCTTTACGCCAAATCTGAGATCTCACCATAGGCTGTTGCCATGGAAACGCATCCCTCGCCATAAAACACGATGACGCTATAGCTCCAATGGACACGGTCCGGTCGTCCCACAATCTTGACCTGTATATCACCTCTCCATGCCTCAACAGCTCTACGTCAAATGTTGTCGTAACGCCTATGAAAAGGGTCAAAACACCACCAGACTTCAGATAATGGTTAACGGTCCAGCCCTCAACAGCTCTACGTCAATTATGGGGTGTTATCATATGCCGTTTATATCCCTCGCCATAAAAGACGATGTCGCTATAACTCCTATGAAAATGTTCAAAAAGTGCTCAAACTTCACATGTGTGCTAACAGTCCAGCCGTGAAGACATCTACGGGACAGTTTTGAGATTTCTTCAAATGCCGTTGCCATGGCAACACAATGCTCGCCATGAAACACGGTTTTCTCAAAACTTCAGTGAAAATGCTCCAAACGTCCCAAAACTTCACAGGTTTGGTAACGATGCAGCCATCAACGCATCTAAGCGTATTATGGGATGTCATCAAATGCCGTTGGCATGGCGACAGATAATTCGCCATTAAGTTACTTCAAAAGTTTGCAGTTCAAATATTCTGCTGCTTTTCCAAGCCTTTTTACTTTATTTTCTTCTCTCATCAAACATTCAAGCCCCCAGTGTTCATGTATCATTTCAATCTAAATTATTCACTTTCTTCTTACACATTACATTTCAGCATAGCAGTTTAGCGTCAGCTTTTCAGCATAAAGCATTCCCACTAGCAATTTCTTTAGGAATTGCATTCTCTATTACAATGCTGTTCAACAGTATTTAGAAAGCCCTATACTCTTTTTAGCACATACTGGATTTGAGGAGGTTATAATGCTAGTTTACATTTTGTACTACAAACATACTTTTGGAAAGGGGCTCCTATCATCCTTTTTTGTGTAGAACTACGTAGGCCCATAAAGATATCCATACCAGACTGTTACCCAAAATGAACCTGGAAACTCTCAAACACCCACAGAAACTCAGCACTTCAGACTGTTTTTTGGTTGTTTTTTTCAAGTCCATTTCAAAACCAGTCTGCCTCAGTACACAGACCAATAATAGAAAATGTGTCACTGTTCAGCTTCTGTCTGCCTGCACAGCACTACGGATCCTTGAAATGTTGTGCCAACGGCACAGTGGAACACAACCAGCTGCACCATTGTAATCTTATTTATAAGAAAGACTTAATTGTCAGATCGAGTCTGAAATACTTCTTGCGTCACAGCAGTTCTATTTGCAACAAAATGTAAGACAAAAAACAAGGATATATTAACACTTAACATTACAATCTGACTATGTTTTCAAGATCCTTCAACGTATATTTGATCTGTGATAAGCTCCATGATTTTAAGGGTAGACTGGTGAACAAAAGAGTGCTCCAGTCTAACATTATGAAACCTTGTGTCTCCAATTTGATGGTACAGAAACAATATTCTAAAGTAATTAAGTACATTTACTCAAGGACAGTTTGAGGTATTTCCATTATAAACTACTATTTACTTTTACTATACTGCGTTTTGGAAACCAATATGTACTTTTGCTACTTTTATTTGACAGCTTTAGTTGCTAGTTACTTTTCACATTCATGTTATAAGCTAATACAAAGTATAAATAAACAAATACATTAAAGGTGGAGGTAAGTTTGAGAAACCGGCTCGAGATACACTTTTTGTTATATTCCATGGAATGCTCTTAACATCCCGATAGCAATGAATATCTTAAGTGCTTTGACAAAAAATCCATACAAAATGTCATCTGTGGAAGCCGTGGTGCTGTAAAAAGCACGACTAATCATTTTACCCGACCCGGCTAAAATGACTGGATGATGGCCTACCTGCCTGGCAGCCTTCCATCTGTGCACAAACTTATCTCGTGCCCTCATTGGTCATGTGCGCGTTTGTGTGTGTTGGAGGAGGGACTCTGTAAGGAAGTGGCAGATTTCAAATTCTAGCGCACTCGAGCTAAATTACCTACCCCACCTTTGAGTGGTTTAGAGGCTCCGGCTGCACACGGCTCTCACCTTTGGCATCACAAACATGGAGGTTTATGAGCCAAAATGGTGGCAGCTAGTAATGCTAGGGAAAGGGACAAACTCCCATTCACCTAGCTATAAGGGGTAACAGCCAGACGTGGATATCAACAATAGTTCTTTGCTTTGCTTTTATATTAGTGTTGAAAGACATTAGGAGAAGACTATTACTGTGTGAAGAACATTCATATGCTAAGTGTTGCAACTGTTGCAATACAATGTCAGAGCCAGCAGCCAAAATGTGGCCTACATTCCTACCTGGAATATATTTGTGTGGTGCAATAATCAGTGCTGTGCAGGCTGGAATTGCACTCTAACACTGCATAACACTGTAAAATGACAAAGGGAGACCAATAAAAGTACAACTGCAATGTAGGCAATCGATTTCACTTTTCCCCCCGATTTCTTACCATTCAGCCACAGTGCTGCCTGTGAAATTGGGCCTACCAACTGTTGAATGAGAGAAAAAGGATTCCTGGCCTCGCTGTCATTTGATAATTGCTCCGGTTTCTGTTTACTCCTCCAAAGATGTCCCTTTTGATACATTGAAACTGATAACCTTATATTTCTAGATTCTGCTTTATGCACATATTGAACAGAATGTTGTGGTCACAGCACTGTGAAAATGTGTCATTCTAGTGCAAGTATTTCTGTCATTTTTAGGTTCTAAGTGTAGTAAACATGTATATTAATCACTGTTGAGCATGTGTTGTTTATCTGAAGAATACATCTTTAATGATGGTTTTTGATCTGAAAGTGCACAAAGAAGGAGTATCATTTGTCTTCAGTTTTGTCATCTTCTCTATAAGGCCCCTCTTTTGTTGTGAGCATGTCTCTTGTAATCTTTTGGGACGATGAGAGAAAGACCATGCAGGGGGTTAAAAAGTCAGGTCCCATGTTGGCGACGTTTGAATTGCAGAACAGAAGAAGAGGAGACAAGATGGGATGCATGAGGAAGAGGAGGCAGGGGGTGTAATCGCCATTTAAATGTGTATTTTTGTCAAAGATGGAGGTAATGGGTTATTATATGCTTCCGGGGCCTATGTAAGAATGCCCAGAGATGTTGTGAAGAGCCACGGGCTCCCCCACCCTGAGACTCAGGAGGAGACAAATGGGAGCACTATGGGAGGCTGCTGTAAATACAGACCTGGAAGTCCTTCTCCATGTTTAAAATGTCCATTTCATGTTCTTTTCCTCTGACATTTTTTTCACTGGAGCTGATGCAGATGGTTTGAGCCCTAAAAACCCCTTCACTTCCACTCAATCCCACCATAACTCACACTGGTAACAAAGTTGTCTGCTGATGGATGCATAACTATATAAGTATTTCTGGTTTTGTTCAAGACTTTGTTGATTGTAACTGCAAAAAAAGATAGTTAAAAAAAAAAAAATGTTAGGAATATTGTAACTATACTTGCTTCACGCCGAGAGATAGAACATCATTTTGATTGCACTCTTGGTCGGTAAGGCAAATATCAAGCTAAATCCAGCAGTCTGTTAGCTTAGCTTATAGTAAAACCACTGGAAAATGTAGCCTGGCTCAATCAAAAAATTCAATCAATAATCAATTGAAATGCTGGACTATTCCTTAGCCTTACTTTCTGGAGTCCCCCTATAACACGTTGTAACCCTTTGTATTTTGTTTTGAGTAAACTTCAATTAACATTCTTACAGTAACAGCTGATTCACCTTTTCTGAGATTCTTCTGTGTTTCCATCTTTTCTCTTAAAGGAGCAGTAGGTAAGTTTGAGAAACCGCCTTGAGTGAATAAAAATTCCAAAGTACACAAGTGAAAAGAATCCGCCCCTTCCTTCAGACTTCATACAGAGCACCTCCTCCAACACACATGAACGCGCACAAGATCATGATAATGAATGTAAAACAAATGTATAACACAGTTATTGTCAGTGCTTATATTTTTGAAGCTAGCATGTTTGTTTTGTGAAAATGTATTACAAATGTTACGTCTAGCTGA
>CALSBZ010046870.1:575223-587980 GCA_943591055.1 Gobionotothen gibberifrons | reverse complement strand
TGTGTGTATTATCAAGTGATTGATCGGCTGCACGTATGGCTTCAAGGGAAGACATAGGGAGAGGTCAAACAAGACTGTTCCAAATAGACCTGTCGGAATCAGCCTGGGGAGGCCTAACTGGTTAGACAAGGGCGATACTTTTTTACCACAAGTGCCCTTGCTTTACTGTGTGTGGACTGGACAAGCCCATGTATTATTCACTGGTCTCACTGGGTGATGAATGCGAGACCTCCATTGCAGAAGCAGTGGAATATTCACCAGTGCTTATCTCTTTTTAATCCCATCACCGCAGGGCAAGTCACTGAATTAGTGGATAAGCAAGGCATAACAGTGCTGCTCAAACTGCAGGGGCAAGGTTGTTTAACCAGGAGATTTATCCAAAAGCTATTTGTTTGACGAATATGCTTGGTTGTAAAAGCCTACAGTGTTTTAGGACATATTTAAAAAGGAACATGTGTAGGATTAATGCAAAAGATGAATTGCTGCCATGAACGTACTTTGTATATTTTCTGGAAACTATTTTTTAAAACAGCTGCAGATTCATTCATTTCTCCTTGCGGCTGCAATTGATGTAGAATATGAAAGAAAAGCATTAGGGCTAGTAGATGGCTGGGTTTTATAAACTGCACAAATCAAACAAATCTTATGGCAATGTGTTAATGAATAAATCACATCAAGTTCTCTCAAGGATTTGTTTGCTATTTCATACAAATGTTTTGTATCCAGGTCTAAAAATAGAGAACTCCCAAGCAACTGGAAGCAGGGTTTTCTTTGGTTTGTCGTGACGGCCTGAAATCTGATAATTGTAATCTTCTTTTGTTGAAGTATGTCTTCTTTTAGATAATTCATTTTGCCTATTGCCACTGAGCTGACTTACCGCCTTGATGTTTTTTTTGCCTAAATGTATTACTGTGTAAGTATTAGTTCCTATTTGTACAGCCTTCTGAGGTTTCTTTTATTTTGAGTTGATGTTATTCTATCTCTCGTAATGTCTACCATTCCCATGAAAAGAAAAAAACACACTGTGTTAGTCAGTCTTTGTTAAAAAGGTCTACATAATTTAAGACTTGGTGTGGTGTACAGTGGATCAACCAAAGTAGAAAAGCAAACGTGGAAGACAGTTGCTAGGCACTGAGGAAAATGGGAAGCAAGAGTTTTTGAGATACAGGCGCCATTGAAAACACTACGGGGTGAAATATGTTTCAGTAAAATTAACAATACCACACTGTATAAAAATGTTTTTGCATGTACAAACTTCAAAGTCATTTGTATCTAAATTTCATGAAAGGTGGACCAAAAAAATACCATGTTGGAATTTCTTTAAATGAAGATATAAGTAAAGTACAAGCACTACAAGCACATTTTACTCAAATACGGTACATGTGTGTAGTTGCAATCCGCCAGTGGTTTCCACACCCTCTGAGGCATAGGCCCAAACAGTAGCCCTTCAATTTAAACTCAAATGTTTGGATGTACTGTTTTTTTTGGGAGAATCTAATTGCAGATACAATTCCCCATTCTCCTCAGCCTTGAGCTCCACCGTAGAGTCATATCACAGCGATTTGGAAGAAGCAGTAATCCTACTATACAACTACACCAGCAGCCTTTGTTTTCCTCACACAGAAACTGGATGTCTGCCACGGAGCTTTCTAGAATACTAATGAGGGTGGTTAGCGAGTCAAAGTTACTGACCTGAGGTGTCGGGATAGAGCGCAGACTAAGGAGTGGTTGGGTGGAGTGCAGCCAGACACCTTCTGCCACAATAAGACTGGAAATGTCAGAGTTTATTGCCTCTGGCTTGGCTTGCCCTCAGTCGGTTGTTGCTGATATAACTACACTTGTGTCTCATCTCTCCTATTATGGGGATTTCTCTGTAGCCAGAGTGAGATGTTTTCCATTATATCTCACTTACTGGAGACTTTTTGTAACTCCTTGAAAGGCATACTGTAGTTTCTTGGGGACATATTATCTGTCACACTGACACAACTCCACCAGTGTGTGTGGATGTGTGTGTGTGAACGTTATTTATAATGAGTTATTCAGCTCTAAAAGAAGCCCCCATCCACATCAGGGATGAGTTGGTGGAGCAGGAGGATTTGAGGAGCATCTGGAAGCGATGTCTTTCTTTCTCGCTGTCTCCGCTCCCTTCTCCCTGTCCCCTTGTTTTTCAGTTTCATTTTACCGTTGATGATGTTTCTGTGAGCCCGGATCTTCTATGTTTCTCTGCCTATCGTTTCTCTCTCCCCCAACTTTTCCAACTTCATTTAAATTCTGTACAACCTCCATCGCTCCCCTTCTCTCTACAGGTGGTGGGGCCAGCAAAAACAAAAGAAAGAAAAGAAAGAGACTGATCCCTCTTTCCGCTACTTATGCCTTTCCATGAACATGGTAAGGGTTGGGATTATCAGGCTATTTGTGTGGCTTCATGTGGCTATGAGGAGCCTCTCCATTACAAACAAAGCCTATTCATGGGCAGGGAGATAACCCCTGTGCCTTCATTTGTATCAGGGGGAGAGTAATGACCCCCTATGCAACTAATCTATCTCTACAGCCACGGATTCATTTTCTAGCAACCTTTTTAAGCAGGCATCCCCCATTTTGTCACGGTTTAATTCATTTTTCCATGGAACATTATAAATTACGGAGAGAAAATTCCACCAGTGCAAATGTATGCCACTCTCCCAGAAGGCTATAGTCTCTATACCCGGTAACTCTATCACATTTTAGTAAGTGGTACGTGCAGGGATTCATGCAGATGTAGTAAAACGTAGTTTAAATATTTTCTATTTCACTAAACACATAACTAAATGTGACAGCAACTGTTGGATAAAGAGCTTTCATGAGGCAGTACGAGAAAGAAAACATTCAAAAGTCAAAGTTTTTGAGTACAAACGTTTGAATTTGTCATCTAGAAATATGGGGAAAACAAGACTGAAGAGAGAAAGACCAAAATATGTATTATGCTCATATATAAATTAAATGTTTGTGTTGTATATGACTGCTCAAGTATAACATACTTGAGTTAGAGTGGCAACTGAGAGTATTGGATCTGTTTTTCTTTTAATCTGGAAGTTCTACATCCTCATTTCCTTCCTTCATAACTTCAAGTGCTTCCTTTATTTGTGTTTCTGTTCAACAATATATTTGCCAAAAGTGCGTTCTGATGGGTTTAAATTGTACAATTACTGAGTACAAAAGTTTCTAAGAAGCAGCTATTTGAAAAATAAACTCCAAACCATCGAGGATAGCTGAGTGGTTTTCTATGGAAGAGCAACATTGCCATCTATCACTGAGAAACAGAAATGCAGATACACTGCAAAGACTCACATTGAGTTTCTGAAATCAGATGAGTCTACAGATGAGGACTCTGATGAGGAAAACTGTCAGAATGCTTACACAATCTCAGTGTATTGTCTGTCTTTATGATACAATAGCAAAGCAAGGTAAAACAACAATGAAGGAAGAATGAAGTCAATGGGACTGAATGAGTATCCATGACAACAAAGCAGGTAAAAAGTGATCAATAGGTGCCAGAAAGTAAGTCTTTTTACATCCTAAGCAAGCCCTTCCTCCTATCACTTGACCCTGACTGACAAACTGATGGTACTGACTGACATTCCTAATGCCTCCACCATGCCCTTGGTTGTGAATTCCTCACCTTCAGCCTGAGATGTATTCCTCAGGCCTGCATATTTGCATGGGATGCGGCGATGCAACCACATTGTCAAATGTTTGTCTGCCGGTCCCAAAAGTCCCACCGGTGTCTCGTATGGATGTGATTTAATTTCTCCCGGCTAATTTAGCGAGGAGTTTAGTTTATTGAGTGGGCCGTCTGTCTGCGTGAGAGATTACAAGTGAGGGGGGTGCGGTTGATTAAACAGGGGGCTGTTTTGGCGCTGTGTTTGCTCAGTGGCTGAGATGGCAGCAGATATTTCAGAGTATTTGATGATGTATGACCTTTCTGTTTTTCTTGTTTTCTAAGCACACATGCAAACATATAAAGTGCACCCATCCACTCTCAGAGACACTCTCAGTGAATGCCACAGGAGTGTCTCATCTCGACTTTCTTAACCATAATGTCATGCATAACGCCACAGATCGGGATGCTGCGCGGCCCTGAATCCTAATTCCACATTCAGATTGGTTTATTTCTGAGACGCCTCTGCAAATCATGCCTCTAATTAATCGAAGTGATGCATCGATTCCAACTTCATTCTTCCCCTTTCCTCGGCAATTTACAAGTTATTTTGAGGAATGCATGGGGAAACAGAAACACAATCAAAGCAGACAAACTCCCTAGAAAAATAGTATGGCTATTTCAGATGTAGTATTTGATTACACTGCTGTGTGCAACTTGCTACCATTTCTGCGCTGCTATGAATCTGCAGAATGGATATTTTAATCAGACTGCCTCTGCTGCTCTCCTTTCCCTCCCTTCGTCCTTTGCTCTTCAACTCTAACAGCCCTTGACAGCTGGAGATGAAATAGAAATTTTGATATCAAGCACCTACACAAAGGAGGGCTGACCTTTGATCAGCACGCCGTTTGATGTTGTGACATGAAATTTGCATCATGGGAGCCCGGACAGCGGACGCAGAGGGCTAATGCCAGGGAGCCGCGAAGGTCAAGGGCCTATTAGGAAGGAACAAGCCCTCTAATCCCGCACAAGGGCCCTGCACAGCATTTGATGTTCAATACACAGAAATAGAATAGAAAATTGAGCCCTGAGAACAGAGCACTGGCAGTAAGGGTATTCGTTAGGTATTAGCCCATGAGTGAACAGGGAAGAAAGGGTATTACAGAATTATTATTAGATATGTGTTTCACAACCTTTAGTGGTCAAACAAGGTGATACCTGAACAGGCCTCTTGCTGAAAGAACAATCTGATGTGATCTGAAAACGTGATGCTGGACGAAGGAATAACTCAACTTTTAAATAGTATCAGTAACTCACCCAGAGCTACCTTACATTGTTGAAGAAAACATTTTCCTGTGTTTGTTGAATGGAGATTTGGAGTTTGTTTTCGATAAATTGAAGTTAACAGATGCTAGGTTTGACAACAGCAAAATGATACCGAAAGGACTGCTTTACCAACTCTTTATCAACTCGTGCAACCAGTCTTTATTAGTATAAACACTTATTCCCAAGCACCTGCATTTTTACAAAAAAACTTTTTTTATAAACACATCTGCAAATGCAGCTTTGCTGTTGTCAAACTTGCCCTCCATTTACTTTATTTCGTATTCTTTGTACACAATGGAAGCATGAGATGAGTTTTATTTAAGAATTCACGGTAAAAATGTTCCTTTTAAACTATCTCTAAAGCAAGAAATGATAAGCAGCTTCTTGCCAGAATTGAATTGGACATCCTCTCTCAGGTTTGAGGTGGTGTGGGGCCACTTGAGAACATATGGCACGCTCCACCTGAATGTTGTCTATTGATCTGTGGACAGGTGGATGAGTGGAGCTCTGAAGCTGTTTAATTATGCAAGCTGGCACGTAATTCTTCATGCTTGGTGCTGTTTCAGAAGGCCAAAAATAAACCTGTCACTCCCACTGTTCATCTTTCATCTGGTCATCAGCTTGCAGCCTCATTACCTGCACAGGACAGGTGAGGGAAGGGAGGGAAGGAACGAACATAGGAGAGAAGAGGGGAGAAAACACATACTTTCTATCGCTCTCTCACTCTGTCTCTTACACGCACGCCTCTCCAGCACTATGTCAGACAATCATTTGATCTCATTTCAGGCAATATCATCATCTTCCCCCTGTCCTGTAATCAATATTTCAGTTTCATTTTCAGTCCCAAAGTGAAGTCGTGATGCATTGCAAAGGGTTTTGTGATTCAG
Source organism: Gobionotothen gibberifrons (assembly GCA_943591055.1). Lineage (NCBI taxonomy): Eukaryota > Metazoa > Chordata > Actinopteri > Perciformes > Nototheniidae > Gobionotothen > Gobionotothen gibberifrons. The sequence goes on along the minus strand of CALSBZ010046870.1, from coordinate 582,130 downwards.
CGAAGACAGAGGTTTGTAAGGTTAATTTATTATAGTTACCCTCGGATGTTGGATGTACAAAGAAGTTTGTATCATTACTGTGAAACAAGTTCTCCGAGGCATTACCGCAAAATGCCTGTAATCATTTATGCATGTTTGTGTGATCACTATATCACAGCCCACTTTGCAACGTTTAACGCTTTACAGATCTAACCCCTACACAAATGCACTTAATTTAGTGACAGTCATTAACGATACCGAAAGGATTTAGTGCAATACAATTTTTAAATGAAAAACAAACCAAAAAGTGTGTGCTAAAACCGAAAGGTGTGAAGCTTTCTGAAAAAAGCTGTTGGTTGTTAAATCTCGGTAGTCTTGCTATAGGTTTGTTATGTCTTCAACATTTCAATCAATAAACCAAAAAAACACAAAATAACTGTAACAGAAAACCAACAGTCTGCTCGGTTTGGCTCTAAATGCTAACATTAGCATGCTAACATTATGACAGTGTCTTTCATTAGTCAAGTGTTTAGATCAAGCATCATCACAACCACAACAGTTCACTCGATGGTGGCCTAATTTAAATTCCCCAAACATGTGTCTTACATCCACACAACTTGTAAACTGAGTTCCTTGGAGGTTAACATGCTGGCATTTCTTCTGCTAATTCTATGTCACAATTAATAATCACATACTCTCAGCAAGTATATTTGGACAAACTACTCAATTATTTAATCTTATTGTATACTTTACCATTAGACTTATGGCAAAAATGTATAATACACTTCTATTTTGACTTAATACTGTGCTACATTAGCACCATAAACACTATAGTTAACCTTTGGCATCATCTTTCTGCAACAACCCCAAGTTTAATCAGAAATCATTCCAGCAAAGACAGATATTCACTCTGCAGGAATCAAAGGTCAGAGTTCAAGGACCTTTTCCGCTGTCAGACATTTTTTATTAGCCTCAATAATCTCCCAGGTGGGGTCCACTCTATTACATTACCTCACTCTCCATATTTCCTGACAGTATGAGGTAAGACCTCTCAGGTCAGACATTTTTAAGACTCAGGAGTTTGCTGGCCTGATCAATAATTTTGTTCTCTCTAATTATCTCCCCATTGCACTCATTAATTACACTTTCAAGGCTCATTTCCAGTGCTGGCCACAGATGCCCATTCTGTGGAAACATCCAGAGGGGTGAGGCTGTAGGGGAGGGGGGAGAAAGCAAATGATTAATACACAGTCACTCTGTCTGAGGTTGGCTGCCACTCGTAGGGGGTAAAATGCAAGTACTCTGTCATCTGAGACTTCACCAAGTAGGAGACAAATTAGGTCTTTGGCGGCCAAATCGATAAATTCCTCTGATGAGCCAAAATTAGAGAGTGCTGCTCCTGCTCAGGAATAATCCACTAACACCCCGGTGTAAGACTTCTCCACAGAACTGCCTGTGTAGCCTTTTCTGACTAGAGGATACGTAGCTTACACAAAGTGAAATAGAGAGAAATGTGGTTGAATCAGTGCCTACTGTACTGATTCTCAACCTCTCTGCCAAATGGATTGGCACATAGTTTTATACAAACATTCAAGGTTCCCAGGACAAATGACTCCCTGGCTTTTCCTATAGTGACAGGTTGACATTATTCTAACAAACTTCGATGGACTGCCATAACATTTGGTGCAGACATTAATATCCCCCTTAGGATAAATTGTAATGATTGACATTTCATCTAACGTCATCATTAGATCAAAACCGTGTCCAATATTTGGTTTAGGAGAAAAATACCTACAGTGCGAATGACATTCCCATAAACCACATCTGTACTATGGTTTAGCGCTAATAACCTCTGCTAAGGAGGTTATGTCTAGTCCGTTTTATTTTTTTCTCTGCAGGATTGAGAGAAGAACTACTGGATCGAAACTTGGTGAGATGATTAAGCATGGGCCAAGTAAGATCACATTCGATTTTGGAGGGGGATCCGATCAGAAAAGAGTTGTTTCCAACTTGGAAAAGTGACTAAACGTTGCCTCAACAAAGACAACTCCAAAACAGCTATCAAAGTATTGTTTAAATGCTTACATTCTTTTAAAAACCACACACCTTTTTGGCAGGGACCATGTTGTTTCACAGTCCTTGAACACACCACGTAGATCAGACATATTTAGTCTGGTAGGAATTAGGGAGATTGAACCTTTCAAGGAGCATTTGAATGCACCGTAAGCCTTGTGGGAGGCCTACTGTCTCCGAGCGTCCTTCTAGTTAGCACATGTTAGCATGATTAAACAAAAACTAAACTACAGACCATAATGAATATCATACCAGCTGAACATCAACATGTTATAAGGTCAGCCTCACAGAATGTTTAATAATATCAAATAGATTTAGAGTATCTCTGTTAAGCTAAATGTTTAATGGCCCTTTTTAAAACATAAGGAAGCAGTTAGTCTGTCCATCTGTGCTCCCTCAATGGCCTTCAGCTGAATCCCATCCTCATTCATTCTTCATTTCTACAATTTAATATTCTCTCGAAATATATATATATTTAAAACACAGACAGTTTTTTTTTCTTGGGGGGAAATGATGGAAGGAGTTTGGCTGCTCGCAAATCCAGAGTGTTGTGTGACGTTGCTAAATGCGATCTCTACCTTGCCAACCTCTCCATCTGTCCAGGAGGCGGGGTTGCCAGATTGTCTGAGTAATTTTACGAGACCCAAACACCTGTCAGCTCCTATCTATGGCCTGTTCCCGTGAAAACACCTGGATACAGTGGGCGGAGGAGTGAAAAAGCTGACATTATAATGACAAGATTAAAAAATAGGTTACAACGCTCATGTGGTGTGTGGTGTACTTATTACCGTGTGACTCCCTTCTCTTGATGAAACGGTTTGCCTCTGTAGAGTGCAGCATGTGAGGTACGATTTATGTTGTAGCTGATGTTCTCTGACTCACTGCTCTTGTACTTGTTATCCTTTAATTGATATATGATTGGTACTAAATCAACCAGAGGTCAGTTTTAGTGATACATTTAGCTCATGATGTCATCTTTACGACAACCTGAGCAAGAGACCAAACGAGTCAGAGCTCCGCTGAAAACACGGAGAGGTTTGGCACTCTGATGCCATCTGCTGTCTGCCCCCTTAAAACTGAGCAGGAAGTACTCTTTTGTTTCAGAGCACTGTTTGGTATGAAGTACTGCTTGCCAACACACTGTAATGGCAATCATTCAGTAGACCAGAAATCAGAGTAGCTACATCAATTAAATAGTAAACAAATAAACCACCCTGGTTCATTATTAAAGCTTTAGTAAGGGAGCCAACTTATGAGCATTTAAATGAATCATTATCATTGTGTCGTAGTCAATGCACTTAAACATTTTAGGATTTTAAAAGGCGTTTCATGAAATATGAATAATCATCAAAATAAGGAGACTCCTCTTGGATGTTTTTAAATACCAACTTCAAGAAGAACAAGAGGATGGAATCCAAGTATCATCTAAAGACGTTTTACTACTCAAAATTGCGCAATAATAAGATTCAGCACCACAATTGCCATTTGCCACATATACAATAAGATCTTTTAAGGTCTGAAAACAGATTGTAGTTAGTTATATAGTTACACCTGAAAACCTGAAGAATATAGGAACAAATGCTAAAGTATTGTTTCCATTAGAAATAGGTAATACTTTGCAAGTCATAGGAAGTGCTGGTCCAACAGTTCTCTCAGTAAGCGTGGCATACATATGGATGCATTGTGAAAACCATATAATCGCTTGGAGGCAGAGAGGGCAAGTGTGAGAGAGGCTATTAAACTGAAATATAAGTGGTTTGGCATGTGGATAGAAGGAGGGGCGAAGAAGAAATCGAGAGAAGAGAGGGGGGGAAAGGAGGAAGAGGAGGAGAGTTAGGAAAGGAGAACCAGCTGGGGTTGTACCTTGAGTCAGGATACAGCTGCAAGCACAGGGGTTTAGGCCAGACCAGGCCTAAACACGGAGCAGTTTCACGCCTCAGCCGCAGAGAAGGCAACTGGGAAACAGAGGGCTAATAAAGAGACTGGGAGCAGATGATTGTCTGCTTTTGCAGAGCTTTTCCCCTCAACAAGTCTGTTTTAAAGGTGTTGGACTCGTACTGTGTAAATCTGTAGATGTGTCTGAGCGTATTCTATTGTTTTTCTTCTTTTTTTACAACACCATATGGTAAAAGGACAAGGGCCTGATCCCGACCATGACAACAAAAAAACAGATGGTTCAATGCAGAACAGCACAAACAGGTACGACTCTTATGAACTGAGCTCCAATAAAATCCGACAGCCTTTGGCAAACATACCTTGTTGTGACTGTTTGGAGATGAACTGAGGATATTCACGTCATACTAAATATATTTTACATTGCACAAGTGATCATTATACTGTCTGATTTTGCTGGCTTGGTTCACACGAGGTGCTATTTTCCTCCACAAGGGGGCAAACTCTCTCCAATGTTCGCATGTAGATCCTGCTTTGACTGGACTCATGAGTACAGTTCAATGCATGGCTTCCACTTTGAGTCCGTTTTCCAACAAAGTTTAAATCGGAGCAACTCCTTTTTTTCCCTTCAGAGGCATGCATGCCTTTTCTTTCACCTCGGAAATTAATTTCCCACCCTGATATACAAACTTGGCTGTTTCATCCCCTTTTCAGTGATTTTTTCTTGCTCGAGGCAGGAAACGAACACAGGAGGTTTTGTGCCGTGCCGCTGTGGGGGTTGAAACCCCCCACCCCTCCCGGCAACTCAACTTGATGTTGGGAGATGAGACGGGAAACAGGTGTCACCCATGACCTTCAGTGCTCAAACACTACAGGCCTCACAATCAGGGACGCTCCAAGGGGGGCCGAGGGGGTCTAGTCTCTTCACAAGCTACTTCACCATTTATCCTCCCTCTGACAAATATTAGGGTAACTCCACCCTCCCACATTTGTAATTTCCCTCGTGTTTTTAGCATCAATACAGCATTACCCAGTTACACAGAGATTCTCTTGCGTTCACCCCGGTCTCACCTGGACTCAGAAAGATGACCCCTCGGACAAAGAAGGGAACACAAAGTAATAACCTCTAAATCCCAACGACTGGCTTATGTGAAGCCGGAGACGATTGGGAAGTCTGCTGCTGAGGGGTCTAGATGTGGGGGCCGGCGGTGTTTGTGTCCTCAGTGTGTCTGTCAGCGGCGCTCCTATCGCCCACTCTCATAAGAAAAAGATTAATTCTGCAGATTATCAAGCTCCAATAAAGTACTTACTGTTACCCAGCAGTTTGGAGAAGTTGATGCCTTGTCCAGGCGTGCTCGATGGGCGGTCAAACAGAGGTAAAGGACACAGTAGACACATATACACCTTTAATGAATCTCAATAGGGTATTCTACTACACCTGTAAAGACAACATGTAGACACTTACATGTAGGAATTGGCAGATGGACATTAGATATGAAGCCATGAAACAAATAAGTAGACCATCAGCAGACCAAACAAGGAACACATGTAGAGTCTAGAAATAAGCTGAAATAGCGGAAAGAAGAAATGCAATTTAAAGTTTGCCAATTCTTGTTGCATTTTGGTTTTTAAGATTTCATATCTCATCAAATAGTTGCATGGTTCCTACCCATTGACTATATATCTAAAGTTCCTACGCCATTATGGAGTCATGGTTTGCCTGTTTAATATACCACCTAAGAATACTCCTACACAAGAAACCAAACCAACGACATACTGGTAACATAATATAACCTGTCTCTTTTACACCTTGCAACAAAAAAAACAGAACCAGAGGCTCTGCTGACAAGTTCTTATCATAATGGCAACCACTCATCTCTAGTTTGCACAAAATGCAGTCTGTATCTCATGATTATTCAGATTGATATTTTCACTTGACTCAGTTGACTGAACCATGTGTCTAACCTCCGAAATAGATCACAGGATATGATCACTCATGATGTAAGCTATAATATGGGCTTAAACCCCCAAGAACATGTTTATTATATTGTTGTATTACTTTTAATTTACTTTCTAAGTGATATTCTTCTATTTCCTCCCCAGTTTTAATGTATTTATGTACGGATAGGTGTGGTGGTTAGTAAAGGATACTGATTAAAAATGCAAACATGTGAAAATGTTTATAATACAAGGGTAATGTTCAGAATGTTACCAAAAATAAAATATTGTTTTTAATTACATTTTTAAATACTAGTGTAAAAGGGAAATTAAGAAATAATAGTATGAGAAAATGATTGCATTAGTATCTGGCAAATTGAAATAAGCGTTACTGCCTGTGTCGTTTGTGGCATTTCAATCCAAACAAAGAAAAGAAAAGACAGGTACAACAAGTTGATACCAGCACGCCTAACGCAACACCGAACGTTTCTTTTCTGACGAATTACAATGAATAAGAAATAATCTGACAAACAGCACTACAAGGAGGCCAGTCAGAATATTTGGGTTATTTCTAGTCTCCACATGACTAGTCCTGGTGCTGAGAGAGGAAGCCACATCCCATTATCCTAGATGATCCTCAATAAGTCACCCAGTTATTCTTTGACACATAAACAACCCCTCCTTTTCTCTTGATTCCAGTTCCGGCTGCATTTCACGTGAACAGCTGTACGTCATACCTTTATGGCCATTATCTCACCACATACATGACCATAGAAATCCCTAAGCATTTGTCTATAGAAGGGCGCCTGTTTATGGACTAATGGTTATCCTGGTTGTGTGTCTATGGCATGAGCCTGACAGCCAACTGTTTGACACTGAGGCCACAGAGACAGATGGCAACCAAATGCCTTTTATTGCCTGCCTTTACCACTTGTGTGTCAGTCATGAACACTGCAGGGACGACATGACATGAAGCTCTCTCTCTCTCTCTCTCTCTCTCTCTCTCTCTCTCTCTCTCTCTCTC
>CALSBZ010046870.1:560471-575213 GCA_943591055.1 Gobionotothen gibberifrons | reverse complement strand
CTCTCTCTCTCTCTCTCTCTCTCTCTCTCTCTCTCTCTCTCTCTCTCCCTCTCCCTCTCCCTCTCCCTCTCCCTCTCCCTCTCCCTCTCCCTCTCTACAAAGTACCCGAGGTGGTCAGCCTATCAGATCAAACTGAATGCGGTGATACGATCAGTGATTTATGATATTCATATTTAAACCTGCTGCATTCTGTATGTACATCTGTGTGTACCATTTCTTCTGAATTGTTGCATGTGTGTCTCCGTGTGCACACATACTGTGTGTGTGCACATATGGTGAATGTTTGTGTGTATGTGTGTGTTTGTGCTTTAGAGTGTCATATTGCCACGCTATGTGCTGACACAGCGCCTAGAGCTACAAGTCGCACCTGGTGTGTGAGAGCAGTTCACCAGCTGCTGATGCTTGAGTGTCAGATGCTCACACAGAGACACACACACATTCACAGATACACATTCAAAGCTTACACACACAACTGCATATTTGTTCATTCCATTCTCTACACATGTGCACATGTATACATATGCCCTTGCACTGACATATGCTCCTTCGTGTCACGCACAGCATATACTGTATGAATGCATATTTCTGCCATCACAAGTGCAACAAAGAATGACACGCTCTGCAATGAGATATTCTGCGCAGCTCCTCCTGAATGCACTGTGTGACACGATCTGCACTATAACACATAATAGACTTTTAAAATAATCAATATTTTCTAATTTATTATTTAATGAGCTTTAAATAATAGTTTGATGCATAGGGAAAACTAATTTTACAATCCTATAATCATGATGTACTTTCTTGCTGAGATTTAGTTGAGAAGATTGAGACAGCTTTTCAGTATGTGACCCTATAAAGTCGGATAGAGCAGCATTTTAGCTTAGCATAAAGACTGGAAACAGTTGGAGACAGCTAGCCTGGCAACAAAAAAACTGTGTAAAAATCACCATCACGGTGCTGACAACACTTTGTCTTTTCACTTTGGTTGATTTTTCTTCTTCTGAACAGGCTAGCTGATCCCCCAAGTTTCCAGTCTCTAAGCTAAGCTAAGCTTCACCAGCTGCTAGTTGTAGCTTTATACTTGCCAACAAATAAGAGAGTGGTATCAATCTTCTCACAAAAGCAGATAAAGATGTACATATTTCCCAAAAAGTCATACTATTCCTAATTAGTTCTGAATTTGATTGTCATTATAGTTATTCGCTCTTTCCATTTAATTCATAAAATGTGTTAAACATGTTTTTTTGGACATACCGGTTTTCAGAAAATGAACCTGTTGACTGCAAACATGTATTGCGGATGTTTGCAAACGATTGATAGGCCCAGTGTGGAATTATTTGATTCTCTGACTCAGTGACACTTGTTTGCTACACTTTAACAGAGTCTTTGACATTGCCCTCGTAATTCATAACAGGGTCATGTTGACTTTGTTCCAGCTAAGCACCAAGCCACAAGTGTTGAGGTTTGTACCAATGCACACAGCTTTCCCCTGATAACACGTTAAGGGAATTCACACATTGTCCTGACCGCTTCAAACAAGACCCGTAAGATCAAAGACTGTCTAGACTCATAGCTACCGCAGGACTTTGCTGTCAGTCGCCTGACATTTTGCTGAGATAAAACAGGCGTGTCACAATCCTGAATCAAACAGCAATTTGCCAAAAGTGTGTAGCTGGAGTTGGAGATAAGAAATCAAAGTGGGGCTGGCACCATTCAAGCCACCATGGGGCTTGAAAAATGACGCTAGCAGAGCTACTATCACTTCCTTCCATACAAGATAATCTTATCACATGTATTACAGTAAAGACAGACTGGAGGTGAAACATAATAGAGGCCAGAAGCCCAACACTCCAGAGATTAAACTCACATCAGACGAGACTTCAGACAGTCTACAGGAAGAGACTACAGAGGGAAAGCGGCACTTTGAATGCACATAAACAAGAGATTAAACTATTTGTAGAATTTAATTAATTGTGTTTTACATATTTGCATATATACTTTATGGTTTGGCTTTAGGCGAGACATTACAGGCTAAACTTTTTTTTTGACATGCACTGACCAATTTAGAGATGTTTGGGCTATTTTGATTCCACCTTTTTTCAGACCACATCAAAGAAAAGAAAAAACGTTTTAAATGAATTTTCTCTGTTATCGTCGGTATACTTATATCCTAAATAATCCAACATTTCACAGATTTCAATGTAAAATTACGACTATTGTAATATGTAACAATTTATTCCTACCATACGACAAACATTTTTATTTTGCGGCTGCTGGATACAAAGAGATATCCATTTGTCAACAAAATTAGAAAAAATGTAAACCTGGCTTTATCCAACGTTCTGATATCTGTTCCAGAAATGTATGCAAATAACACATTTTACCCGATGTTAACACCATCCACAGCATAAATGTAATGACTTTTGAGCAAGGCGAAAGTCCTAAAAGATACCAAAGCATTACCTCGGTCTTGCATTTGACAGACGTTATGCATTAGGAGGGGTGAGCGGTTTTAAGTTGGATGACCGCATTGATGCCGTCAAATCCTGCACACTATGCCTTTTACTCAAAATGTTACTTTTTAACAACTGTTGATTCACAGAATGAAATGCTCAAATAGCAGGCCTGTTTTTCTCCATGGGGAAATTCCTCCATGCTCAGCTCTTGTTGACACATTTTTGTTTGTGGTGGGGCAGGGAGCAGAGGGGAGGGCGAGGTGAGAGGCAAGGAAACCATCATACCCCCTTCCGAGATGGACAAGCCCCTATTATCCCCTCTTCTACCCCCCTGCTCCTTCTCTGAGTGGGGGCTCATAATTGGACCTTTGTGCTGTGTGTGAATTCTTCGCCTGCACACACTTTCCCAGACTGTGTCCGGCCACCAAACAGATGGGGTCTGTATGCAGCGGACACACACGTGCACACACTGCCTACAAACGTCCACTCACACAGTGCGTCCGACCACAGGACATGTCACATACCCATGCCAGACCCTTCTCATGCCCCATTAACAAAAAAAAGTGACACAATAACAAGAGAAGCTTGAGGAGTCCCCTTGAATCCCTGAATCCCCGTGTCTAAAACGCACAGAACATTCAATAATGTTTTTGTAACTGGGACGTTTGAAGGCATTGAGCGAGAATGCATCATTTTTTGGAAAAGGGGGACAGAGAAAGGCAACGGTCAAAGGTCTATTGTTTGGCCTTTCCTTGGCTTTGTTCACATTATTGGACATTGTGGTAAGTAGCAGGGCTTGGAAGAAAGCAACATATTGCCAAGGCAACCAGGGCCAGTAATTGTCTGTTAGTACTTTAAAGCTTGCAGCTGCACAGGCTCTTCTCTAAAAGAGCCATGTTTTGGCCATTGGGGATAATGGCAAGGAGAGGGTTGAGGAGTTGAAGGCAGGGGTGGGTTGTGTGTGTGTGTGTGTGTGTGTGTGTGTGTGTGTGTGTGTGTGTGTGTGTGTGTGTGTGTGTGTGTGTGTGTGTGTGTGTGTGTGTGTGTGTGTGTGTGTGTGTGTGTGTGTGTGTGTGTGTGTGTGTGTGTGTGTGTGTGTGTGTGTGTGTGTTAATGGGGGCCTCAGAGATTTTCAAGCTTCAAGTTTTTCCCTCCTTTTTTTCTTCTTCTTTCTCCGCACCAACTCTCATTTCTTTGGCTTGTTTCTGCCACTCACTCACTTTCCCACCTCACCCGCGAATATGTCAGCAGCTCTGTCACAAGGCCTCTTTACTCTTTTCACTCATTCTGTCATTCACTCCCCTTTTCCTCCCACTTCCCCTCTTTCTTTCTCCCTGTCAGTTACCTCTGCTTGTGACAAGATAACCATGCGCTGTACATCCCATTTGCTCTATAAGTCAGCCACTTGTTAGGCTGTCGGATCTGCTTCGTTTGGACACTCCTATACGTGAGCTAAGAAGCTCTGAGGTCCATATCTGAGCTGAGCCCATACTGTCAGCACAGTGGCAGGAAAAACACCACCTATTCCTGGTTAATGTCCGTATTAATATCGTTTATGATTCATGTCACGGGGGATGCATCAGATACCAGAAAATTGCTGATTTGTATGAAAGAGACAGGGGGAAGAAGAGAGTGTGTAGTGTGTTTAAATGCACATGTTCCTGGGTGTCTGTCTTAACCCATCCATCCGTTTCCTTAAAGTACTTATGACATATAGGTAAGAGATTCCACCTCGCGAAAAAAGTATGTCCGCTCCCCGCCAATTCAAGAGCAGGACAAATTGGAGCAGATTTCGAAATTCAAAGCAAACAAGATGATGGATTCTGGCAGGGATTTCCTCCAAATCAATAGTCATGCTTTTTGGGATGGAATGTAGCTGGAACATCTGCTGCCAGAGGTCCGAGCAACAGGTGCTGCAGCGCGGTACAGTGTCGTGAGAACAGAGCCACTGGGAGCAGGCCAGGTGCTCCAGAGCCATGTCCATCTGAGGGGGGGGGGGGGGGGGGAATCCGCTTTATTAAACCAACCAGAACTGCAAACTTGATCCCGAACAGAGCAGCATTTAAGACGGGGCCAGATCGCCCACGCAGGCCAACAGTGCCTCATGAGGAGACTGATACTCACCAAGCTTCTTCTAACTCCTTCATATCCCTGTCTGTCAAAACAACCGCTGTGGATGGAAAGCAAGACAGAAGATGTTTAATGTACAGTTTTTGCAGGAATTATTAGGAAAAATTGAAATATTTGCAGGAAAATGGTTTCATCTGAGTACAGTCTGCACACTGGGGGGAAATGTACAGAGGGAAAGCTATTCAAGGGGGAAATAACTGAAACAACACTTCACCCAGAAATGTTTGTTTTTCCCATTTTGGCGGTATTGACATAGCTGTTCCTTCGTTCCGGCCCGTCCTGTCCTTTCACAAACACACCCAACAGACCTTGTCGCTGCAAGCCTTCACCACGGCAACAAGCCCGGAGGAATTGATGATTTTCAACACTTCCCCCGCAGGGAGCGTTTGGATTGCTGACGATGGGGACTGCAAGGTGTGTCAATGAAAAAGCCTATAACACAAATCAATGAGATTAAAAACCGGGTAATTACGGGAATTTTCTTGAATCATGCGAAACATTGCCTGAACATAGTGATTTCACGCACCCTTGAAAATTGCTTGGCCCTCTGTGAAAACTTTGTTTTCAGACATGCTGAGTAAATTTGTTTTTGTTAATTTGTGTTTCAGTGCCAGAAATGTGGTGTGATATTTCACTGAGAGGGGAGAATTGTTAAGTCCAGCTGTTGGGTTTGACAGCTTTAGTGCACAGCTGGTCTGGGTCTGTTCCTGTGTGGGTGGAAGTGTGTGTGTGTGGGTGTGTGTTGGTGTGTGTGTGTGTGTGTGTGTGTGTGTGTGTGTGTGTGTGTGTGTGTGTGTGTGTGTGTGTGTGTGTGTGTGGCAGATACTTATACAATGGTTCATATCCGGAAAGTTATATCTGTTAAGACCATTTTTCTTCATTGCTAATGTAACAAAGTACGATGTTCACCTATTAATTCTGCCTTTGACATAATATGAGCAAGATTGAGAGAGATTGGAAAGAGCCGTGATGAGGTGTGACATCACTGGACTTGTAATCATGAATATCTGATTAACCCAGCAAGATTTTGAAGATCTTTTTCTAACCATGTTGGTGTTTCGTCAGCCCTTTGCTCCGACCTATGGGACTCCAGTGGATGATCGGAGGGAAGTAGGAAGGATGAGGTGAGGTAAGCAGTCGGCCTCCTGGGTGCGGTGGGGAGTTAGATGAGCCTTGGCTGTACCCCACAGGGATCAAAGGAAGCACAGTCAGACCCAAACACTGCCGTCTCCTCTCCTCCCGTCTACTCTTCTCTCCCCTCTCCTCTCCCCCATTGTTCTCGCCTCTCCTTCTTATCTGATCGGGCATCCACTCACTCCTATTTGCAATTCTAATGAAAATCAGACACCTGCCCTGCCAACCTTCGCCCCTCTCTGCAGATCCCTGCCACAACAACAAGGAGGGAAAAGACAGAGAAGAAAAGCAAGGAGAGTGGGAGAGAGCCCCTATCAGAAGAGGGATATTATGTTACTGCTGGCCTGGTTGATTGGATTGTCAGATGGCCCGGCGAGGGGAGACAAAAATGGTCTCTTTCATTCTGGGTTGCGAGGACAGAGGTCTTCTCGCACAGTGAAAGAGTCCTGATATGACGTTGGCTGTCACATTGGTCGGGGGACCTAATCACCCCCACGGGAGGTCTGATGCTGGCCCCTGTCATCCCCTTCCCGGTTGGTGTAAGAGGCGGGAGCTACTAAGGCGATGATAGTATCAAGTCCAAAAGGATTGCAAAGCCATCATCGCTGATACACATCGACAAATTGAAAAGGATCTTGTTTTCAGTTTGGCCCAACCGTCAGATATCGCCTCCACAGTGACATCAATTGTGTCCTCTTAAAGCTTTATTTATGAGCTAGTATCTTTGAGAATAAATGCATACCATATAATGTTACAGAATGTGAAACACTAGTTAAAGACAGTGTTCACTCACAACAAGGGTTTACTGTGTATTCTCCCCACTCCCTTACCTCATCTATCGCAGCACACAATCTGCACCTCTCACTGGCCCTCCGTCGCTGATAGCCAAAGGTTGAGAGTATCAGCAGCCCTAAATGGGGCTTTTAACAGCCAGCGGGATAAAGAGAGGAAAAGAAACAGGTGGGGAAGGAGGGAGGTCAGCACGATGCTATCAGTCCATTACAGACCCCTGAGGACAAAAGCAGCTTCTCTCCTTTTCAGTCTGGCCTAGTTGTGGCCAATGCAAGGCCACTACGCTGCACATATGGATACCTACACAAAGAGGCCTTGATGCAGGTGTCAAGAGGTGCCAGTCATTTTGACTAGTCTCTGTGCTGGGTTCAACCCTTGTTTTAGGTTACTTTCCACAAAGGGACAAAGCAACAGAGGCCCCTAAAGGCCTTCTTTTACCTCGTCCATTCAATGGAAAGACCATTTTTTAAGTAGACCACCCTATGTGTTAGGTGGATGGTGTTCAGTAATTTAAATGTTGTTTGGTCCAAATCCTGATATGTTGTATCATTCAGCATTGAATCTAGCCATGGAAATTCATACGTAATAGTCACAAATGTCACAAAAGCTAAATGTATTTTAGCCTTGACTAAAACCCCTGGTCTTGTTCACCTTCCCCCCAGTGTTACTTTGCTGGGACAGAGAGAAATATGTTAGAAGGGGGGGGCTAAAAACAACATACACCGGTTTCTCCCCTTTTCACGCCTGACCCACTCCCGCCCCTTGGAGCAGATTGTACCGGTGCTTAATCCGGACGGGCGAGGACAGAGGTATTGTCACCCATTTAGAGGGTGCTGGGGACACGTGGCTCACCCTTTAGCACGCTTGAGGGAGTATGGGTGAAGGCAGGCTGCGGGCCGCAGTGGCAGGTGCTGTGACTGATGTCCCGTGAAGTGCCAAAGCAAACACAGTGAGGCGAGGTGGGGTCAGGGTGGGGCAGTCAGAAGGGTAGAGCGGGTATGGGGAGATTAGTGTGCCATGGCCCTGCCCTTTAGAGAGAGGGGAAGGGGAGGGAGCCCAGAGGAGGTGTTGGAAGGGGAAAAGAGAGGTGTCAGGACACAGGGTCACATTCTGCTGCATCATGCCTGTGTGTTTTCAAGCAAGGTGCCAACGGAATGACCTCAGAATAGAGTTCAATATGTAATAATGCAAGGCTGAAAATGAGAAATGTCCAAGTCAGCTTTAATTCCCTGGTCAAACAAAGAAGCAGTGTTTGAAGGGCAATCAACTCTTCATCTCCTTGCACTTGTTAGACAACTTTGAAGTCCAGCTCCAACTTGCAGCAGTGGGAGGAAGTATGAATCAGGTAGAGTTTCACTTGCCTCATGTCCTCTAATGGCCCACCCAATCACCAGGACATGAGCATTACACAGAACATGTGCACAGGAAGCTTGGAGGTATTGCTGTTACACAACAGAAACTGGATACGCCTTGTTCGCTAACCTTGGGTCCCTGTCCTGCCCTCAGCCCCCTCTTGTACCATTATGAGGGCGACGAAAGAAGGGCACAGAGAATGTGTGAGCTTCAACCTATTCTGGACCGAACATGGTGGGCAGCTCCATTGGCTGTAAGAACACATTTGTGGAGGAAAGGTTGCATGGAGCTTTTGGACAGTTTGTTTTTGTAAGCCAAATGTCCAGACACATCTGGAAAAGTCTTTAATGTTACCATGGCTATGACATGAAGGGGGATAGGGCGATGAGTTAGGGATGGCTGGGATAGAAGCATGAGTGCTAGAGAAGTCGAAGGTTAGCCTGCAGGCAGATCACCGGACCCATACAGCCTATGTCCATCTTATCTGGGCTTTTGAGAGTGGTCCTCCCTGGTGGTCAAAGCTGGAAAAAAGGATTGAAACAGCAATCTTATCACAATGGTGCAAATACAATGCATTCTCCACTGGTTGAGCACCATTGCACGAGTTGTCACCACAGAGGGAATAGGAATGAGAGTAGCAGGTGGCAATATAACTTGATATTGCCTTGACCTGACAACGGATTTCAGGGAGCCTCCTACTCAAGTTAAACTTTTTGGGGAGCCAGGGTTTCAGATTGACTACAAGCACTTTATTTTGAAGCAAACTGATGCCCTGACTCTATCTTATATACTTTTTCATTAAGTATCCACTGTGCTGTTGCAAACCAGGGCAGAGATGTCTAGTCAACCAAGCAGTACATGAGCAGTTAATATGAGCCGAGGAATGTCTGATAGAAGTTCAGAGGTCAGAACGAAGCATGCCTTGGCAGGGACAGAGGGACATAGCCACCTGGTCATCTGGGTTAATTATAAATGTAGCAGGCCGCAAGGGGGGAAGATGAGCTGGACAGCTGTCCCTCTAGACACACATATAAACACACACACACATACACACCCAGGATCACAGCCCATATCCGTGGTCCGCTCCGCTGAGCACCAGATCCCAGGGGCCCGTCGTGGCTGAAAAGCCCTGCGCCGCAGCCAGGTGGAACTGGGGAAAAGTTCAACATCACAGCCGCCAAACTCTTTTTCACAATCTCTCTCCTCGTCTCTGTTTCTCTCCTAGAGCCTCCCACGGAAATACAAGATGAAGTATGTTCCTTGGAATCGTCTACTGTAACTCTGGTATTCTCATGACTATCCTGATAGGAAATATAGGGCCTTTGGAACAGAGACATTACTGATTTATCAGGAGTTAGATAGTGGGTGATGAAATGAGTGGATATCAATGTTCAGGGGGGGAGAGTCTTATTATCCTGCCCTTTGAAGTTGAAGAATAATTGTAACCAGTGTAAGGATAATTTACTCAGTAATGTATTTGGAGAGAAGGCTGAAACCCCTTGTCCCTAGATAAGATAAGATAAGACAGAACTTTATTGATCCCAATTTGGGAAGTGTTTGTGTCGCAGCAGCATAAAAAGACATGACATTGTCACAGATAAACAAACACTGAATACACTCATAATAAGGCCTCCTCCATTCAAATGGCAATTTGTCACCGCCTCTCCTTAGCTGTGCCCTCAGGCTTTGTGCTAATAGGTTGTGCTCGGTTTAATTGTGAAATAAGTGTTTCTCCATGCACAGGCAGGAATCTGAAACCCCACAGGTGTGACTGCGAGACACACACCAGCAAACACGTGGAGTGAAATGATGAGGAGCCACAGCAATAGAGAGAGGAAGCAGAGGTACAGACACAGAGGAGGGAAAGGGAGAATAGAAAAGCAACTGGAGAAAATGAGAAATGGTAAAGGTGAAAAGTGATGGATAGGGATACGTGTTAACGAGACGTCAAGAAAGTGAGAAATATGAATTTGAAAATCAAGCAAGATATAGTAGGGGTGATCATTTGCCAAAGAGACTGATACCAGCCATAAGTCTTCTTCACGGGTTATGAAAGTGGACACACTTCGGAATATGACTATCAGTCATATTCAGCACCTGTGTTTTTAACTTGATTATATTACAGCGGCTGAGCATTGATGGAGGTCAAATGATATGGCTGATTATTTTTTGCTGACCTTGTATATAAAGCAATGCATTGCTCGAGACATCAGACACTGACAAATTATTCTGTGGTCCCAGCTGATAGCAAGTTACATGAAATATGTCTTCCCCTGCCAGATACAAGAGATCTAGAAAGCAGACAGACCAGTGTTGAGCTTGATCTTTTGTGGAGGCTTTGTCCAAAAAAAGAGCTGACAGCTTACAAACAGCGCATGAAAGAGCTTTACTGTATGCTAGTGTCCAGTCACTGGAAAAGCCATTGCAGTAAAGTGGAGGAGTAATCCTGGCAGGGCCTGTCTTTTCACTTAGTAAACCCATAAGAATCCAAGCCCTGAGCAGAATGTCTCCCCTGACGCCCATATCTGAGATAGCAGAGACGGCTGTAGAGCCAGTGTGTTTGAAATAAACACAAAACGTGTGTCCGCTGGGCACAATAAGGCTGATGCTAGGATAATCACTCCCAAACAACAAGATAATTATTTCTAAACATTGCAAACAAGTGTGCGTGCTTAAAGGAGGGGTAGGTAAGTTTGAGAAACCGGCTCGAAATACACTTTTTGTTATATTCCATGGAATGCTCTTAATATCCTGATAGCAATGCATATTCTAAGTGCTTTGAAAAAAAATCCATAAAAATAATTCATCTGTGGAAGCCGTAATACTGTAAAAACTACGACCAATTATTTTAGCTGGGCCGGCTAAAATAACTGGTTGGCCGACCTGTCTGTCAGCCTTCAATCTCGTGCACACACACACACACACACTCGTGCAGTCATTGCGCGTACCGTCCATAGACTGCATATATAAAGGTGCCGTCATTGGGCGTGTTTCCCGTGAGCTCAGCTCCGCTGCAGGAGGACACGTTCACCATGGCAGATTTAGCTTGAACATCGTCCACCGGTCGCAAAAGAAAAACTGTAATGGAGCAAATTATGAAGAAAAATAAAGTGGAAACTAGGAGAAGTCAAACCAGAGTCAATATCGGAGTTGCTTTTCAACTATGGCGACTATTTACGGAGCACACCGAGCTGATATGTAACGTTACCGGCGCAGCCTGCTCTCGCCAGCCAGACGCAACATTTGTAATACATTTTCACAAAACAAACATGCTAGCTTCAAAAATATAAGCACTGACAATAACTGTGTTATACATTTGTTTTACATTCATTATCATGATCTTGTGCGCGTTCATGTGTGTTGGAGGAGGTGCTCTGTAGGAAGTCTGAAGGAAGGGGCGGATTCTTTTCGGTTGCGTACTTTGGAATTTTTGTGAACTCGAGGCGGTTTCTCAAACTTACCTACTGCTCCTTTAAGTGAATGTCTGAGGTTTCATGCAAATAAAAGTGCACATTTGAAGGATGCAGGAGAGCTTCCTTGAAGGACACATCACATTAATATGATACCCTTCCTTCAACCTTCTCGTAGCATGAATGCTAAACCACAAGGAGCAAAAAGATCCACTATTCATTTCCACCGTTCATTTTGTGATTGTCATATCAATCTGCTTCTTCTGAAGTCCAATCCATAAGGCTCAGTCCATTTCACTCTAATGTAGTTTGTCAGATCCAAGAAGGGGAACATCCTTAGCCTTTTTTTTTTTAAACCACACAATGACAGCTAGGCAATCTGCCATGTATCAACCATGCCTACCCATTTCTTCTCACAGGGACGTGCCTTTGAAAAAACGACAATGTCACCTGTCACTCACAAGCACCATTAAACCAATCAGTGCCCCCGGGAGATCTGATTAAGTGGGCCTGCCAGCATTTAACTCACTGAGAAAATGAGATGCCCTGCTGTTGTCCCTGCTTATCGTGGTCGATACCCTGCAGTCAACAGCACTGAAGCTGGCCAGAAAGACAAGATAGTAAGTTGGAGGTAGAGATGTGGTTTATTAGATGCATTCAAGGAGGCATGTTTTACTCTGAAATGCATGCAAGGTTTGTTTCAATGTGCAGTTCGTACTTAGAAAGGATCAATAAAGTAATTAATTTGATCGTGATATACTTTCCTTTTTTATGACACATATTTTTGAGAATTGAGCAATCATAACAAATTGATAAAAGAGCATCAGTGTTATTCACATATGAACTCAGGAGCTTCCCTTTGACATTCGTAGCCCACATAGTTTGTCCATGTCAGAAGCGTTGGATATTCTCTGTTTAGTTTACGTGAGGGGTGGCACTTGGGTAGAGGGTTCAGGACGCTTGACATGACGCATGGTCACATCGCTCGTAATTCATAAACAACTCTCTTGTTTCTGGTCTGATTATTTTTGAGTCGTCTGTTACTGACATATATTCCCAAATCTGCTTGTCAAGAAGTTGGCAGGGTAGAGTCCTTTTGATGTTCGGTCAGAATGAATGCGTTCTCCCATGCAGCCCCTCTGGGTTAAGTCAGGGTTGCAGCACATGTGTTTGTCCTGCTAATCAACACATCCTTAAAAACTGTTTTATATTTGTGTCAAACAATTCTATTGCAATTAGCCCCTAAGCTTATGTCAGGTCTCAGTGTGAGATACAACTTTCTCTGGACAGAAAAGCTGGCCCCGGTCCCCAGTCACCCAGCTACAGCATGGAGGCACAGCCAAACGAAGCAAAAGTGCCGATCAGCTGCAAGTTGAGCCCAGCTGTTGCTGGGGCTGGGAGACGTGGAGCAGAGAGTAGGGTGGGGTGGCAACTAAATGTCCAGTGCAGGGAAAAGGGAAGGGGTGGCGGGAAGGTGGTGGTTGGAGTGCAGAAAGGGAATACAGAGGGATGGAAGGGATCAGGCTGGAGTGTTGGATGAGGGATCGGGTGATGTTAGGCCGAGGCCTGAGGAAGTATCATATGCGACACGTTCACGCGAGAAGGTTACTCCGGGCCGAGGCAGCCTCCTGGACCACAGGCCTCGGGAAAAGCTGACGGATACACACAAGTCCACACAGACTGATACGCATACATGATAAACACACAGATAAACTGAAAGCGGAAACAAAATAACATTCTCAGCAAAAGTGGCGTTTGCCAGCACACACTCATTGATTAATCCATATGGGCTAGCACAAACACAGCGGCTCCTAACAGCTGAGTGGTGAAACTGGAGGGCTCCACCCAAACAAAGCTTAGCAGTTCACAATCAGTTCAATAGTCTGCTGTCCCTCACAGGAACTCCGCACCATGTGCAAAACACTAATCATTTACCGCATATCTCATCAAACATCAGACATTTATGCAATAGCAAATATCTAAGCAGGAAATAAGAGGATAATGAAAAACAGAAGTCTCTTAGAAGACAATCAAGACATTTGGCATATCAAAAGATTTCCATGAGATGCAGTATACATTCCTAAAGGATGAAAGAATCCCATTAATCTCGGATGTCAGTTCTTATACATCTATCATCATACGAAAAGATGAAAAAGACCCTGTCTATTTTTAACATCCATTGGTCACTCTTTAATCCATCTATCCATACTTAATCAGCTTTACATTGTGAATTTATCACAAAGATAATTCTGCTGAGCTCTCAGAAACTCTTTTCCCTCTCGGTCAAAGTGTCCAATCAGCAGGTGGCGGTCTAGAGATTGACATCTGAGCGAGATGTGATCACAGATAGCCCTGCCTCTCTATTCCACCTGGACCTGGCCCGGCGCTCGTGACTGACAGCTCTGCTCTTAATAATTCATCTGGCCCTGGGTGTCTGAAGGTCAGGAGATCATCTGCTTGGGCGCTGAGGAGAGGTGGCACTGTCATCAAATATTTATTGACCTGCTGTACTCCCAATACACTCTCAAAATACACAATCTGTCTTCGCTAAACACAGCACAGATTCGCACCCAGCAGCTTCTGTGGAATAGCAATGGCACTGGTACTGTTTGACTGTGTGTGGAAGTGGGGGTACAAAGGAGTTTGTGAGTGGTTGTTGTTTTGTTTAAGGAGCTGTGAGCATATGGATTATGAGTCAGTGAACAGACGTACTGCTGATGAGCCAGTGTGTTTCCTGGTTCAATTGTATAGCATGACTGAAAAAATAACTCACTGCATCAACACTTGACATTACAATGCTGTTAATCTCACATTTTTCTCAAACTCTCTCAAGGTAATACATTAAAGGAAATACAATTGCTTGCTTTTTCTTGTCAGAGAAGTGTTGACCAATGTTTGTGAGTTGGTTATCGTGGGAAGAACTAAATAGACATAACATATTGGCCTGAAATGCATCTTGGAAGCCGTTGGGTATTGTTGGAAAAGGTTTTGCTTTCTGCTAGCTAAAAATGAGTTGGTAAACAGGCTACTAGTGAAACAATTTTAGTGTTGGACATCATCTCTCAAATTCAACGCCATCTTTGCATCTGAACTTGCTAACCGGTCTGTAAATAATGACCTGAAAACAAAAACCCACGAATGGTTATTTTATTCATAGGCCAAACGGTTGTTAGACTGATAGCCGGTGGTTAAAAAGATTATTGAGAGCAAAACAAACCTCTAAAAATTCTGACCCAGAAAGTCACATCTCTGGTTCCAATTCAGAGCAAAGTGCGGTTCATATTAAATATTTTGTCTGCAGCAAGAACCTCCATATGTGGACATGTCTCCACCAGTCAAGCCCAGCAGCTGCAGAGACGCCAGCAGAACTGATGACCTAATGCAAGTCCTGCTTCATCATGATCAGTCCTGAAGGAACATACAAACTCACACAAACACACACACACACACACACACACACACACACA
>CALSBZ010046870.1:534140-551725 GCA_943591055.1 Gobionotothen gibberifrons | reverse complement strand
GTGTGTGTGTGTGTGTGTGTGTGTGTGTGTGTGTGTGTGTGTGTGTGCTTGGAATGGGGAAGATCAGGCGAGTTTGACACGTAGCAGCACCTTAACAGCAAAACTAATCACCTCGTCATGTCTTGAGAGCAAAAGGTTAAATTGATCTACAGGCGTTAAGTCAAGATGGAAACTGTCCAGAGAAGTGTGAATGACAATCCATTGCTGTCAGCGACTGTAATGAGCTAGCGAGCAATAAATGCAACCTGTTGAATGACTTGGACTGTTGAAAAAATTGAACTTATAATATGTGTCTCAAATGTCCATATCACGTTATTACAGTGATAACAATGCCTCTCCTCCACAAATCTATGCATCTGTTGTGTTCATAGAAACAGTATATATTGTTCAACCTAAAACACCAATATACTTCTTACTCATAGTTGTTTTGTGGCTTTTTTATGTCACGCCAAATACTACCAGCCAGTAGAGGAGTCAGTTCAGTAGTTTGCATATGGAAGACATTGTTGAGATATTATGTAATGCTAGATGTTAAATTATCACATGGCAAATTAGATTGTGCAAACGTGTTTTGCAGAGCACTTCAAATTTGTCAAGGTGCTAAGGAATGTTAATTTGAAACGCATGGCCGTCCTCATTTTTGTTTTTTGGATTACAGTTTTATGATTAGCTCTAAAGAGTTCTCTATATGACATGTCCAGCAACAAGCAAAAGGTGCATATCTATGTTTGTATATGTGTGTGTGTGTGTGTGTGTGTGTGTGTGTGTGTGTGTGTGCATAAGAGAGCCTGTTAATCCACATGGTCCTATATTAAGTGTGTTTGTAAGTGTGTGCATTCGTACATTGTTGGCTCTACATGTGAAGTACTTGATGTAAGTTCAGTACGCTGTGTGTTTGATTTCTTGAACTCCAGCATTCCTCCAGTACCAGATCCAAAAGAATAAAGCGGAGGTGCATGCTAAAATGTTATGAATGTCCAAAGGGAGTTTTTTCCAGCTGGATCAAAAACCCTGTCAGTTTGTAGTTCTGCTTTCGCTCCACTTTATCTCCAGTGCTTGCTCATTGACTCATTCCCTCAGTCTTTTCCCCTCTTACATGTGCCTTGTTGTTTAACTTTGACAGTGTTTCTGGAGGGGGATGCAGGGCTTGCAGGATTCCAACACCCAGTTGTGAGGGGCCGAGAGGTCCCCTGCGCTGCAAAGGAACTGGCCGTACATCAGAAGCATTGAACATCTGCTGGGTAGTTTAAATCTGGCCGAAACTCAGGAAAGCGCAAAAGGCCCTTTTGTTACTGTCCAACCCTTTTCCAATAAACAGATGCAGATAAATGGAGTATATTTTCAGGACACTGTAAATCATTCCCTATCTCACCTACTTCACTCTTCATTTCTTAAAGAGTTCAGTCTCTAAAAGTGAAATGTGTTATACTTCACTTTAAGGATTCCTATTCGTTTTTTTTTCTTTAATTAGGTTGAATTTGACAAATAACTAAGACATACAATTTGGTCTAACAATTACATTACGTTTTTTTAAAACAGAAAAGAACCCACTATTCAGTCAGTTTATACAGTCAAGTGAATAGGAATTCCCCAATTACACAGTATGAGTTATAGCCTCCAGCCCCAGGCTGAGCGGCCATGGTGAACAACAGGCTTTTAATAATGCCTTTATCTCTGTGGTTGTTAAATGCTCCGTGGAATCCTGAATGTAACAGCAAGTGCGTGTGCGTTTCTTAATTTTTTACTCTTGCGGTTATGAAGAAATCCCTTCTCCGTGCAAACCTTGAAAATAATTTCACATACTTGTAAACACATTCCCCACAGCTCGTTGTAAAAGGCAAGCACACACACATTCAATCTGACACATGCACACAGCCCTCAGCGCTGCTCTGTGGGTCTTAAGTGTGCATAACATGGCAGCCATTATCCTATTAGCAGCAGCAGAGGCCTGGGGGGCAGGCAGGGGGGAAAGAGCGAATAAAGCAGTGAAGAAACTTGTATTAGAAAAAAGGAGGTACAGTCAACGGAAGGAGGGGAAGCAGCAACCCATGGGTAAAAGGAGGGAGACAGATATTGGTGAGGAAGGAATAAGTAACACAGAGATAGAACTGAGTTAAAAGTTGAATTGGCTTAAAATGTCATTCTTTGTAATGGCCTCCAGGGGAAACTCAACAGGTTGCAAAAAAAGGTCAGATTGTATAGAAGTCTATGAGAAAATGACTGCATTATGTTTTTTAAACCTGAGTTAACATTGTTAACATCATGATATCAATCACTAATTCCAAGTCTTCTTCAATACAACATGCAAACATTTTGAGTAAATTAGACGATAAAGAAGGGTTTACTTAAGGGCATGGCTAACTTGTGATTGACAGGTATAGCTACCACCATAGTGTTGTCTGTGTTTTCGTATTTCGTCAACTGCAAGCCTTCCAGTGTGTTTTTGGTTAATGAAAGATAATTGTAACCATTTGGTCGCCTCCAGATATCTTTGTACTAAGCTCCACCCTCACTTCTAGTTGCAAAAAAACAAGGTGGGGAAAATCTAAGTGCTGAACTCAAGTCTTCAAAACAGCAGTCCACGAACCAAAGGGTGACATCCAACAACTACATCCACTTCTTATAAACAGTCTTAAGGAAAAAAAGCATTGGGATACTGCGTGAATATTATTAGTACTGTAATAGACATGAATTTAAAACTCTTTAAAGTACTTATTTACAGTTTGAGCTTGAACCTTGCTAAGCTTGATTTGGATGGCATCTTCAGCTCCAAAGTCAATATCCCCTTTGAACTGCCTCAATACATGGACTTCCCCAACAGCTTCATTATAACATGTTAATTTCCATTAAGATTGATTTAACCAAGCTGCTCTTCTTTTCCTCCACAGACCAACCCCAAGAGCTCTGTGCACAGTGGGGGCATAACGATGGGCTTATGCAAACTCTGAACCCTCTGTCCTACCAATTACTCCTTCAAACCCCCTCCTTTCTCTTTCTTCCTTCCTTCCTTCCCTCCCCAACTTCCATTCCTCACTTTCTCTCTCCGTATTCAGCTACCCTGTCCAGGCTCTTTTCACAAAGTCTCTATTGAAGCTAGGGAAAAAGGCTCAGCAGCAGCAGCTGGCCACTCTTTTCTCCAGGGCAGGTATAGAGGGGCTGGGAGCTCTCTGCATGAGCGAGCCCCACTCCTTCAGCTCCATTCAGCGCCGCTTTTTCCTCCGCTATTCACCAAGGTCCTACTTTGTCAGGAGCAAGGGAGCAAAGAGAAAAAGGAGGGATCAGCCTTTTCTCTCTTTGTACTCCACATAGCTATACAAGCGTCCCCAAAGCCTCCGCTAATGAGTTGGCCTCCGCAGTGTTGTGAGTGGGGAGAGAAGCAGGTTTGTGAAAGAGAAAGGGTTTGATTAATATGGGGTTCATTCTCCTCTCGGATGGAACGTCAGTCTTTGGTTCATTAGCCTACTGGGTGGTTTTGCTTCAAAAGTATGTTTTGTGTTGTGAATGTCTCCTTAAGAATATTTATAAGGCAAGCTTACCAATTAACGTTTTTTATTAAAGTACAAGTGCAAATGCAGTGAACTGTTTTATTGAATTACAGTCATTTGTGTGGTTCCGGAAACGTTCTCAAAATAAAACCATTTTTTTCTTCCTTTTCTCTTTTCCCAATGGCTGTTAAACACACACACACAAACACACACTCAGTTTGCGGCATCAGTTAACTCTTCGCCTAATTGCCAGTTCTCCACAGTTAATAACGCACTTAAGATAATGTAATGTTGCTGAATGAATTGCTCGTAAACATACACAATGCACACCAAGGGAGAGGCCATATGGTCCACCATGCAGTAAATGGGTATCCAGTTACTTCAAATAAATTGAATTTTCCACCTCTGGCCTGTGGTGCCATTGAGTGTGTTTGAAGACCAAATTGAATTTAGACTGGCCAACCGTTCTGATTTAGCCGGCTAATTAAAGCCCTGAGCGGATGTCTAAACACTGGGCCTATGTGAAACCAACCATGAAATGTGACAGGTCAAAGGTCTAGTGATTTTATATTTCACGGGGTTAAAAAGAGTAATTGGAAGACTTCAATGTGAAACACTAGAAAATTGGTTTTTCTAAATGTTAGTTTTTCGGAGTAAAACATGCATGGTTGAGTACAGAAAGGGCACTGGGTTCAATAATTCTCGCAGTGATAATTCAATTCTATACACCAATAAATGCTGTGTTTAAGCCCCTTTACACACTGAAGAGAGCGCAAGAGGGAGAGGCAAAGACAAAAGAGAGAATGAGATCCCTTCTTGGTTCAAATGCATTCACACTAAGAAACAAAGAGTGCTGGCAGACAAAAAGATGTTTGGCCGCCGCAGCCGTGCAACACAGAAGTCACCTTTCAAAGAGTGAAACAAGCACATTCCTCGCCCCGGACACAGAACAAAAACTGTTCCGGGCCATCGCTTCTTTTATGAAATATTCTATTGACAAGGCCTATTAAAACAACCATAGCCAAATACACAAGAGAGTCACCCTTCCCCACCCTGCCTGTCGAAGAAACTGAAAACCAACAAACCACGGCTTCAACTTTGTCTTATCAGGGTGAGGATGTGAGTAATGTAGACACAAGTAAACACCTGTTGAAAGGACGTGGAAACGAACTGCAATTTTGGCTCAACTTTCAACAAAGCATACCTTCATTTGAGCTGACACTGTAAGCATAACAGACAGGGCAAGCGCGTCTGACCACGCCCACCTCGTGATGGAACAGGTTAGAGAGCTGGTATGGTTTGTCTCTGATCGCCTGCTGTTGGGCGGCCGAGCTGCAGACCTTACCTGATGACAGGAACTTGGCACAGCACATCCTGATTCGCTCAAAAAGTGATGAGAAATGTAAATGTTGGCACACATTTTGAATACAGACTTTTGTATTTAATACTGGGAGAAGAAAAGGCAGGCTGTGATGTTTGGACACCTGGGCATCGTGTGGCAGTGCCGAACGCTTACAGCCACATCACGGTTGAGCATTCTGTATTCAGACATCATTTAGTTTTCACGTCCTCCATTAA
Organism: Gobionotothen gibberifrons; assembly: GCA_943591055.1. NCBI lineage: Eukaryota > Metazoa > Chordata > Actinopteri > Perciformes > Nototheniidae > Gobionotothen > Gobionotothen gibberifrons. Next base: position 546,662 of record CALSBZ010046870.1, on the reverse strand, counting down.
CAGCTGTTTATAGTTCATGACCTGGGTGAGATACATGTTCATTGATTACTATAAAAGAAAAGTATAGACTGAAAAGGTGTGGGCTGTAGCTTTAACATATACCTAATCCCTTTTAGACATCATTCTAAATAATTATTCTAATAGGCAAGTCTTTCACTTCTAGGTTTACAAAAACAAATCAAAAAGTTCCGTCCTCACATTAAGGTTCAAGGTTAACACATCCTCCAACTTTGAACATATCGAAATGCTTCCTAAATGTGTGGCTTACCAATGATAGCAGGCAATCTTATGTCATGGTCACAGGGTTTTATTTTTCATTTCGACTGGTTGCCAAATTTCAAGATGGAGGGTCTTATCTAATATAAGCCTCACAGAAGGTTGATGCCAAATAGAGAAAGATTAGAGGAAGAAGATAGGAGTGCTGCTGATAGTGTGCCAACATTGATGGACCAAACATGATAACCCAAATACTGCCTGAATGTCGGTATATTAGGCGTTTCTTAAGAGAATGGGGCGCTACCGGAAAAAAACCATATTGTACCGTAAAGTAAAAATCGTGCCGTCGCTTATACGCAAAGTAAAATCTAGACTTCACTGACGGTTCATTAGTCTGTGGGCCGATTTCTGTTTTCTTCTAAACATCAGATTTTTTTATAACGAGTGTTATCTGTTTACAAAGTTAACAGGTTTGTAAAAAAATGTCTTGCAATGGCTCAAATGTTCGACCAGTCACCGAAATCTTAACTTTTTCTTGACCAGGAAGAGGGCCCTTTCTGAAATAGGAGACCCTCAAAACATGTTTCAAATAACTACAATTGTTCCTAGTCCTTGCATTAAAGGCAAAAAAAGAAGGGTTCTGCTGATCCGAAAACGTGTATTCTCTCTTACTCTACATCTGCCTTTTCCCCTCTCAACTACACTCCCGCTTGCTTATAGGCCGCGCATCATGCCACTTAGCATGCAGCATGGTATCGACAGAAATGCCTAAACCATTCCTGCTTCCTGTTAGCAAAGCATCTCCACGCTCCTGCAACACCCGTTAGCTATCCAGTCCCAGTGTGATGATGAGCAGGCCGGGTTTCACGCCTCTCCATTTTATAGTTGATGAATAGCTGCAGCAGATGGTTTTCTTATCTTTGAAGATTCCAGTAAGAAGAGCGTGATGAATCGTCCCAGGCCTTACGCATCCATTGGCCCCTCTCCCCATCCCCACTGCCGACGCCATAACGTTGCCCCCTCTGGCACAAAGAAAAAAAGTTGAAATGTGAACAATATGTAGTTGTCTCGTCACGAAACACCAATGAATCTACAGCTTTCACTTGTCATGCCATCTCAAAATCTTTGGACATGTCAGCATTGACACGTTCACTCCATTCCAGCTGTGTAAACGCCAATATGGTTGGTGTTAAAAACATCTTTACAGAAAAAAGACAGGGGCTCATCTGGTGCAGTCATTATCCCGTTTACAATGCGCTCTCATGACAGACCCATGTCCACTCTTCTCATAAGTCACAACTTCACACAGCAGCTCACCAGAGGATGGGTGCTGGGCGAGTATGAAGAGCGGACCAGATATGGTAGCAAAAGCTGTTAATGCTTTCCTTACTATGTGAATTCTTTGCAGGGTGCTCTGTTTCTTAGATTATAAATCAATCTGTACTCTAGGAGAAATATCCCTCACAATGGTGCCATGTGTATTGTCTGCACACTCAAGGAAGGAAAACGAAAAAGGGCCAACGGAAAAAATCAGTGCCATACATGTATATCAGATATACATATTTTATCAAACTGTCTTTATTTCTACTAGCTAGATCTACCACATCTAATCTAATCAAATGTAAAACAGTAAAATAATAACAAACATGCACAAAAATGAAGTTAACTATTTTAGAAAATGGTTTTCTCTTGTGCTATTTGTGACACACCATTGGAATTCTTGGTACGTTAATGGAAGATTCAGTAAGACACTGTCAGATCAAATTAGCTTTCATCTGGAAAGGATGAACAGATATAGAACATTTAAATTCATATGATTACATTAAACAGTTTCTATAATTTATCAACTTTTGCTCCAGCAAACTTTTAAGAAAAAGAAGCCAAGCACCACATTTAGCTTGCCCTCACATTTTTTTTTGTGAAAGACCCTTTAACCTGAGCTTGGTGTGCTGGTCAAAATGTTAACCTTGTATTTTCTTGCTGCATTAGTAAAGTTATTTGTGTGCCAGGTCATCCAGAGCAGGTCACCCCCCCAAATAAATCACATTAAAAGACGTGTCAACAGTCCCCTCAAAATAGACCCCAGAGTACCTGGTCCACATACCGTATCTGTCGAAGGAACATCAAAACGCAGAAGGCAGCATACTCGGGATAGCTGACCTCCTGTCACGTGTACGCTTGGACTGCAGATATGTAAAGGACACAGAAAGCCTGGAATAGAGAAGAGAAAATGAAATGACAATTTAGTCTTATTATCAGTGATGGAATGTTACCAAGAACATTTTCTCTCAAGTATTCTTCTTGGCCGGTTTTAGGGACTTGCACTTGAGTATTCTTTATACCACATTATACTTCCATCCAAAGTAAATATTATTATTTTTACTAGGATTTCTTGCATAAGAAATACAAGAGTTGTTCAAATATAATGTCAAACCAGCCAAAATGTCATACAGAACCTCTTAGACTATTAATCAACTAGACTTTTGAGAGATGATGAATTGCCATAAACATTTTACATGTGAAGTATTCTTTTTGGTTTTCTGGGTGTTTTTTAAATTGATTATTTTTGCATTGGGAAATTTAACTTTGAATACCCTTTGTTGATGATACTTACTTTTTCTTAAGTAACAATGTCAATGCACAACATTTTATAGCAGTGGGGTATTGTAGTAAAGCTTCTTAACTTATTCTAATTATTATTTAAAAGCTGCATAATTAACTAACTTTATTAGGCAAAAACTTCAAATTACACTTCATATATAGTTATGAGGAAGATACTAATGTAAAGTCTATATGCTGAAACATTATGATGTATACCCAACATGCCACATACAGACATATGCTCATTAGAAAAACTTAAAATAGCTATATTGTATCAAATCTTATTATAACAAATATTTCTATCAAAGCAAGCCTGAGTCTTTTCTCAGTGGAGGAAAAAACTACTGTGCCATTTGTCAATTTTAGAAATGTTATGTATTTCTGACATTTATTGTTAAGTGCAGATTCGATATACAGACATTTGATGAAGTTATCCTAAGAGAGTATTCTATTTAAAGTCATTTTACACCTCCAAACTCTTCTAAAGTCTGAAACTAATAGGATTTCAGTGCAAACTTGTACATATTGCCTGTCCTCCACACCTCAGTTTTCCATTATGAATCATGTTTTAACAGAGTCTCATTTCTCAGATATTTTCTTTGCTTCTAAGAGCTGCAGGGCCTCACCTGCAGGCTACTGTGCTCACTCACACATGCATGATGCAATGTGAAACCTTCGCCTATTCACTGGAAAAAAGGAACGAGGAACTGTGCAACTAAAGTGCCTCCAGTGCTGCAGGTGTGAATATCTGTGTCCTCGCTACCGTGATTAATAGCAATGAAATGTGGGGCTTCTCCAAACACAGAGCTATCACAATATCTCTGACAAAGTCAATCAATACAGTCTGTCGGTGCCAGGAAAAAATTATGAAGAGAAAAAAAAGTGTTCATGGGGCCAGGAGTCTGATTTATCACAGATGTGCATTTCTGAGACAAACGGGCGAACATGACTTCAACATTTGGGAAGAATTTTGCGCTATCATGTGGCCATTATAGGGCATGATCTCAAATGGTGGAGAGATCAGTGTGGATGCATGAAACACACAGGCATGCATGCGTGGGTGTGACTGCACACAAGTGTACACACCTAGTTAGCACACAATCATGTGGTGCTCTGACACACCTGCACAAAACATCATTTGCTCAATAATCACATCTGGTGAAAGATGTAACGATCCGAGTAAAACAGCACATTTACTCAAGTACTCGAGGTAATAACAATTTTAGGGTACTTTACTTAAGTCTTATTATGCCAATATGCTAGTTATATTGTACTTGTTATTCCACTACATTCATTTGACAGCTGGAGTTAGTTATGTTGCAGATTAAGATTATCAAGACACTATTTAAGAAACTATTACATTGTTATGTATTAATATTTGCCAATTTAAGATACTTATCAATACAAAACAGTTATAGTCAGGTATAAATATACGTTTTATTTATTTCTGAAAAAAGCTATTCATTTTACTTTTGGGACTTTAAGTATATATTTTATTGTAATACATATGCACTTGGTAGGTTAAATATGCTTTGCATGGAGACAAAAAAATGTACTTAAATTAGTAATTGTTGTCACATACAAGTAAAAACACTGTTTTCCAAACATAAAGATATGTCTTCAATTGGTTACTCTCAACTTACTTAAACAAATGTTTGCCTTTTCCTTATTTATATAGTATAAGTATATAATATTCAACTGTAATTGTATCTTATTTGTTCAAACATTTGGAGTTGTTATTCATTTAGGCTCACATCAAGGAGGATGTAAAGCAGTTGCAATCTTTTTGAGATGAACCTAGCGCTTCTGACCATATCAATTCTGTTAATGAAACGTGAACTATTCCTTCAGAATGAGCAGTTGTTGGGCACATCAAATGAATCAGTTGTTATAGTGCTACACCCAACAGTGGATTGTTGACAGAGCTAATAAGTATGTTTAAAATCATTTTTGCAAAGGCACACCAATTAAAACATTACTCACTAGTGGTAAATGCAATGTTAATAAAAGTGTGGGTATAATTAGGCCAACTAATTGTAGGCATTCTTCTTCAAATGCCCTGTGTGAAGCGTGGAGGAAAAGCTGTTTATTACTTCCTACTTTTTTTCTTTTACATGCAAATCTTGATTTAAGTCTTACTAACTAACACTTTAAATGGAATTATTATGGCATTCAAACCAATTATGTTATTATGGCTTGTTATAATGCGATTACAGAGCCTGATCCCGGTGATTGTCTCTTTAAGAAGCAGTGAGAGTGAGAGGAGGTGGCGGTGCGGTTTCACACCCCGGGGTGGGAAACATGGGCGGGGCCAACCACCGCTGACTGACAGCCTTTCAAAGGCTCTCCTACTCGAAGAACCCACATCGACCAATGAGGTGAGGGCTTGACCCGCCCAGCAAACCACAACAGCCAATCACTGCGACTCAGGGGAGGACCCTGGAATCGCTGTTGTGCATCCAACGTGGGACTACGGAACGATCTCCCAGGAAAAAAAAAGGAAAAGTAACTCAAGAAAGGAAAAAACTCATGGTGGTGCTACACGTTCGTAAGGAGGGGGCACTCTATATTGCTATTAATCGGATCGTGGAGATTTTGTGACCGCAGACTGCACCTGATAAGCTGTCGGCTGAGTTATTCTGGATCGGACTCTGTGTGTTTCAAAGTTGGATTTATTCAGCTAACAGCGGCGAAGTGCTGGGTAGATATGGACGATCTGCAGCGCTCGGCTTGAGAGACCAACGCTGGAGTTTTCGGCACTATTCCCGCGGGTCTTTACTTATATTTTACATTTACAACTTTGTAGTGGACGTGTTGTAACGCCGTGAGAAGTCAACGTGTAACCGGTTTGCTAAGTTTCAAACTTGCTGCTGCTCTATTGATCAACAGTTACTGTGTCCTTTAACACTTTGCTGTTGCATGTTTTAACAACATGTCACCAAAAGCAGATTTCCTATCAAGAAAGTAGTTAAACGACTTTCATGAACACTGTTTTTTTACTTAAATGTGAATTAAGGACGACTTCTACTTTTGCTAGTTCTGTGAATCATCTTTGATTTTTTTAGCCCGCGTCGGACACCAGAGGAGAAAGTTGGACTGGGAACTTGTGTCCTAAATGACTTATTACTGGGATGGAAAACTTACTACCGCACTGCAGTTGTTTCTCCTAGCCCACGTAGCACAAGAAGACAATTAATGTGCTCTAAAAGTCTCCCAGATTTTCCGAAGAGACATTAATATTCAAGTTTGTGGGTGCGAGGAGAGATCTCAACGGCCGCGCTATTAAAACTGGATACAAAATGGCGGCGTCCCTGGGACGATTTGGATATGTTTCTCGGTGTATTTTTTATTTAATTTTGTCGGTCGAACTGTTTATCAGTTATGGATTGAGTTCAGACTTGCCGTGTGCCCAGAACTGTACCTGCGACGGAGATGCAGTGGACTGTAGTAACCTGGAGCTGACAGCTACGCCTCTGGACCTTCCTGTCCGGACGGTTTCCTTGTAAGTAAAGCGCTTACTTTGACCTAGCCTATTTATTGACCGGCCCATAACTGGGTAACAATGTTTATAACGAAACGAAAAGTGCGTAATAACATAGAAAACTTAACCACAAAGGTATTAATACGTACGAGACAGGTTTCGATACGGTTTCCTCTGAAGGAATCCCGTATGAGAAGATTTGGTTAGGATTTGCATAATTGTCTATCAAGTGTTGCAGAGTGAGAAGAACCAGTTGTCATGTGTATTCCTTCTTCATAACAGTAACTTTGAGTACGTTTTTAGGTGTAACATTTAAGTTTTTCAAATGTTCCTGGTGGGACCTCCTTTTACCCCATTATAGCCCCTCGGAGGTCCCTGCACCCCTCTCTGGAAACTAATGGAACAACAAACCTCAAGCCATGTTTGCACACACGGCTCTGACCCATCACGTTGTAACTTGATAACAAATTGTTTATGCAATGCATGAATTAAGTTGGCACCTATTCTTTCATAAGAAGACAACAGGCAAACTGGTTTCCTTATGTGTTTGATTGTAGGCCAAATGTACCTTTCAGTATCAGTTTTCTATGTCAACGCTTGTTTGCCTAATTTGTATTCTCATGTATTGTAACAGGTGTAATGATAGCTGCATAAAGTGGAGCAAACATACACAAAATAGACCACTGTGTTTGTGGACATTATTTATTTTGTAGGTTAAATGCCTTGCTCAAGGGCACATTGACATATAGTGGCATATCTGTGTGTCTTGAACTCATCCTGTTGGTTTGAACATTATTTTCAAACTATTGTTTAAAAAAATCAGTTTCAAATTCGTAGTATAATAGTGTCTTTGAATACAAATTGGATTATATTGCAGAAATATTGCAGTTAGGAGACGTTACAAGATGTGTGCTTTTTGTATCTATCCAAACATGTATTTGCATTTCCAATGTTCGAATGAACAAACAGTCCCCTCAGGCTGAGTAAACAAAATCAGCAACACATGTCATAACGGCTAAGCCTCTTCTTTGCGACAATTGATTTTCAGAAATACACAGCTCTCTGTCCTCCTAATCCACAATTTGTCTCACCTCTGTACATTGCAATGACATTTGTGAATCCTCTGTGACAATTGGGCATCTTGTTGCAGAATCATCAGCATCTGTTTGTGTGTGTTTCTTCTGGGAACGTGGGGTTAAAGACCAGAGACCCAAAGACTTCTCTGGCTCCCAGGTTCCTGTGTTAGGCAGTTTATCTTCCCCTGGGAAGTAAGGAATGCAACTTTTAAAAAGTCCTTTAAAAACATGAATAACGGCACTTGTGCCCGGGTAGCCTCATTGCCCTGAAGCACCACTTAGCCAAGTTCAAGTGTAGACGCTGTTTATCATGCAAGTACGTAGACACACACTGCTCCTCCTGTTCTCCTGGACAAAGGACAACTACTATTGGACAAATGTCCCATGTGAAACAGCTGCATGAAACCTCAAAAACGTGAGTCTACTTCTGTTATCTCAGCCAAACCTTATCGGTCAAGATTTAAGGACCCGCAATCTTGTTGTTTTCAAAGGGAATGGCTTTATGGCTTTGAATTATCTTTTTTAAACACCTAGGTTGAATATTTCCACACCGCTTGAGATAGTCACGTAACGCTGGCAGGTGACTCAAAGGGAACCAGCTCAGTTCCTTCGGGGTCTGTAAACGAGCCAGATTAGCAGATGATTACTACACACAAAGAGACAAGTATGAACAATTTCACTTGTGGCCCGGTGTGATTCCATTATAAGGTACCATTCGCAGAGTCCTGTCCACTTGAGTGGCTAACATGTCATTTTGAAAGTTATTTCAGTTTCTGAGTGCTGCCTGTGCAAAACAATGTGTGTAGGTGCTGCTTGTGAGTGTAAGTTATTCTCATACAAGAGGGGAACTAGTACTGTTGAAAGTTAAAGTTGATATAGCAAGTGCTGAGTGCAATAATAATAGCTTATCGCGTCAATGGAGCTCACTGAGTGTCCGTTTGCCAAATGCCTTGTTTTAAAACAAAGTGTGTTTGTGCAGATCTACCTTCAGGCATCTGAGCCAAGCTAAATCAGTGTGAAATCAACTGTCTCTGTTATGTTTACCCCAGGGAGGGAGCAGCAGCAGCAGCAGCAGTAGTGGGAGGGAGGACAGTATTGGGGACAGAAAACACATGTCACCTAGGTTGACTTCAACAAGTAGCTAAAACACCTATGACTGCATTTATTAATAAAGAACAAACCCCCCCAAAAATGAATTTGACAAGCATGTGTGCATGTTCCACATCCTCTCTGTTTGCAGTAGTTCAAGCAGAGAGGATAAACCCAGCTTTAAATGAATGGAGATTTCCCACCCTTTTGTGTGGGTGGAGAAGGATTGCGCTGTCATGTATTTGCTGCAATTATCTTTATACAGGCTCTTAAATTGGGATAACAGTAATGAACACAGCAGTGGTACCTCAGGACCTGCATTTTGTACTGCAGCTTACAGAGGGAAATAGTTCTTAAGGAGAGTCATCATATGTCAGGATGTGGGAGTTTTGTGCAGGTGTGGAATAATATTACTCACTGACAAATGTATTTATAGCTTTTAGCGCACATTGTACAGCTAGAAAGAAGTAGCCTTTGATGCCCCTACAAGTGAAACTTCTATGCGTTTGTTTCCTGCCTTAAGTTTGTGTAATTTTCTTTAAAATCTGCATATTTTAAAGACGTTAGGATTTAATCTGGCTAAAGTGGTGTTAGACCTCATTAAAAAAGTTCCATAATGCACTGTATTTAAGTCACTTTTAGAGTGCTTTGTTTTAAAATGTTTTTCCAAGAACCATGGGACTAGGGCAGCTAGGGGGGTAGGTCTTCAAAAATGTATCCATCGGTAGATATCCTTAAAGTCCAGAGGATGTTAAAAAGTGAATATAGTGATATAGAGACAAATCCTGAAAAAACAGATTGAGATAAGATGGAAAAAGTGTGATTGACTACGTTTGGTAAAAACAATTATTTACTGCAACATAGTAATGACTTATTGCATTAATAATGAGCTAATGATTCATAGCAAGAAAATCATTTCTGTCCTTAGGCCTTTGCCTTTTTATGTATGTTTTTTTAAACATATCCATTGCTGTTTTACACCAGTGCTTCTAACATTTGTCAAACTGACCCCCAGTCTCAGATGTCTGTCTATTGTTTCTGATTGATGAATAGCCTAATAACATTCAAAGCAAGTTTGCTCACACACAGTCACATATTCCCTCTCAGGAGTGGTGCCTTATCTTATTTGCAGCCAGTAATGTGTATAAAAAGCATTTTTACCCACAGAGCCACTGGCGTAATGGGATTTTGCGAGTTAATAAAAGCATGAACATGACTAATTCTGCTGGCTGAGATTGCTGTGGCTGGATAGAGATAAAGCAGATACGTGTCTGTTTGTTTTTCTGCCAGCGCCTCTACTTTCTCTCCTGGGACTGTAAAATCCTTTTGTTTTTTATTGTTAAAGAAAGGAGTTTGTCTTAATTTTCCTTTGTTGAAGTTGAAGTCCTTGCATTATTAACTTGCAGAAACTCTGGCGAAAAGCAAGAAGAAGTCTGATCTTGAATGGTCCCCTTTGTAACCAAAGCATTTCCCAAGTGGTTTCCCAAGATTCCCAACGTGCTGGCCATAATGCTTGGTGTACACCCAACGTTCTTCCGCGACTCGACCCCAAGTCGTAGCCTTAAACCTCACAGTACAGTCTTATTGGTAAACACCACCCCCAGCAGTTGGTTTTGGCTTCTACCCTCAGGAAATGGGTTTGTGTTGGCGGTTTCCTGACAGGGGCCGGGAGCTCGGCTTGCTGGTTGCGGATTGGTCGGCGTAGGGTGGGGCCACAGATCACCTGGCCTGTGGGCAATATGGGGTGAGGTAGGAGGATATTTTCCACCCACGGCATGGAAGTGTTTTGTCAATGACACGGTCTGCTGCTGCTGCGGCTGCGGCTGGTTCCTTCAGGCTGGTTCCTCTGGTGGCTGAAAGTCCTGTCGGTGGTCAGAAACCTCAACCACTGTCACACATGTTGTGACACACTGAGAAAACCCAGAGGAAATGAAACATTACAGGACTGTCTGCTTGTATGTCACTATCAGACACAGCTCAAGTGAATTACCACCGCAGGACTGTGCTCCCCATTGGTACAGTGTTTCTATCTTGGCCAAGTACCCCCTTAACCCTAACCGATTTTGTCAAGTCCATGAACTTCATAAATGCTTCTCTGCTTAAACAGGTGAACATTTCAGCAGTTGGCGGAGAGATGCTATACTCTGCAGGGCCGAGCCCATTGTGGTTTATAGCACATTTCTGGCTACGCGGCCTTGTAATCTTGTGGTATTGCGAGTGATTATACTAAGTTTGTTTATTGTCATTGTTTCCTTAGCCCTTGTGGATAGATTAAAGTCAAACTCGAGAACTTGGAAGGGTTTAAGATGATATTATCATTGGCACAGATTTTAATCTGCTGCTCTTTACATTTTCTCTTCCTTATCAGGCTGTTCGGTGTTAAGCCGGACAGTGAAAGTACCGTGAGTGTCGAAATGGAAATTTAAAACAAGCGGCAATCTATTTTTTGTTGTAATGGATACCTCTTTTAACCGACTGAGATGATTCATGCATAACATTAGCTGTGAACAAATTAAGTAGGACCAGCTAAGGTTGAGCCCTTACTCCAATAACAACTGATAAAGTCAGACTTTTACATGAAGACATGGAAGTGAGCTCATCGCCTCGCACTGGCTTTAATGACAATCAAACAGCTGCTGCCACAAGTCATTCTCCAGGAATCTAGTCAGCAGGATAGATGGCCCTTTTGTGAAGACACTTTGGGGCGCCAAGTTTTTTTTTTCCCCCTTCCACCTTTCCCCCAAAGTCGGTGTCTACAAAGTGGGCTTGATCGATGAATCATCTGTGAATTCTGTACATCTGGTAAGAGTTTGGAAATCTGGAGAAGATGTTAGGGAGAAAAAAAAAAGCGTGACTTGGGACGGAGAGGGAGAGGTTCTGCGCAAGTGAGGCAGCTTCTCCCCAGTCCTCCGAGAAGTGAGCAGGGTTATTCTCGACCTCTCCTCTATATTAGTCTCAGTACTTTCTGATTCTGTAGAAATTAGACCTCCACTGTCTAGACACCCACATGTTCGCATATATTTGAAGTCCATTATTTAAACCCTTGTTTTCATCATTGAGTGTAATTATTGGACAATAGCTCCATGCTAGTATAATAAACATTAAGTGGGGGGAAAAGTTGACTAATCATACCGTTCTTTGCTTTGCTTTGAAGTCGGGAGCGTAGAGTCAAGTGGCTGCACAATACTAAAACAATACACTAAAGAGACGTGCAGTATTTATGTTGTTCTTTCAGATGAATTGGGGACGCCCATTGCCTTTTTACTCACGATGAAGTAATGTGGCGCTGTTTGTAACAAACCTTATCACACTGTAATCCAGTGTTAAACTCGAGGCAACAATAGTGTTATTGGCCTCTCATGTGCAGGGTCCAGGCTGGCGTCGTCGGGGCACAGTGCCTCGGGGGGCTACTGCAGACCCTTTTTCCCAACCTTCCCTCCCTGTTTGTTTGGAGGGCCCCGCTCCATCCCCATGCGTCAGCCCATAAGCAGCAGCGTGAAGAATGGTCCGTGCACATGGCCCCAAGATGTAACCCGCCTTCCTGCTTTGGAAAACTTCAGAAACAGAGTCACGCTCCCCCTAGCCTCACTGATTTCAAAGGCTGGTGAAACTCCTTTGTGGAGTTGTGTGTGTGTGTGTGTGTGTGTGTGTGTGTGTGTGTGTGTGTGTGTGTGTGTGTGTGTGTGGGGGCGTTCGGAATCTGTAATGCAAATGGTGAAATATCCCATCAGTGCTACACTCCTCTGGTCTTGCACCTAAGATCCCCCCTCATCCTTGAAAGATCATGCCCTTCACTCAGATTTGAGCTCCTCACATTTATCATCACAATTATGACTGAAATGTTGTTTGTCGGCTCATGCTTTTATCCTTGTCAAAGTTGATAATATATTGTTCTGCCTGTTTCCTTCCTCTGTTTGACTGCTGTGTAAAATGGAGTCCTGGAGCTGGCTTTGTGTACACTCTCACTGCTGTTGCCTGGCTATAAACTGGTCCTTAATGACAGGAAGAGTGTTGTGTGTGTGTGTGTGTGTGTGTGTGTGTGTGTGTGTGTGTGTGTGT
>CALSBZ010046870.1:523886-534040 GCA_943591055.1 Gobionotothen gibberifrons | reverse complement strand
GTGTATGTGTGTGTGTGTGTGTGTGTGTGTGTGTGTGTGTGTGTGTGTGTGTGTGTGTGTGTGTCTGGCCTTCCGACACTAAGGTTATTATTTGACTAGTTTTTACGATGCTTTGAAATCGACCACATTAAAGGGCCTTTGTCTCCCGGCTGGACTACAGAAGGCTCATCACTGACATCACTTCACACTTTGAGCGAGCAAAGTTCACGCTGCATTTGTCTATGATAGCGAAGGGGGAGATAATGATGATGTATCTCTGTGTGTGTGCAAGTCCCTGCGCTCGTTCTCCCTCCCCACATCTCCCCTCTCCCACACACACAGTGCTGACTTACAAGAGTAGTGTCATATGCTATGACATCACTCCTGCACTCCCAGATTTCCTCTACTCCCACAGCAGCCATAACACAGCTATTTCTTAAAGGCTTTTAATGAGTTTTATATGTCAGATCAGCTACATGGTCCAACTATGACGGTCTATTGCAGGCGCTGAGCCCTCTTTTTCTTCCTCAGACTCTTTGCTTAGTCAGGCAGCCTTGGTTTACGAGTCGCCTTTTGAAGACTTATTTCCAAGTTTGAAGCTAACTTTTTCGATTGCTTACGTATCTTTCCCAGAGTTGGCTGACTATCAGATGATCCAGCAACTATTTTTGTTGAGGCTTATAAAAGCAAAATAAAAGATAAAAAGAGTTATTAGGGTCACAAATGGGGCTGTTAGCTGATCAAAACCTATAAAAAGAATCATGCAGAAGCACCACTTTCAATGTGGTTGTATTTACCAGGGATGTGTTCATAAGTTTCTTGGAAACAAAGCACTTAAAGTCACTCAAAAACCACTGATCACATAAATCTAAGTCGACTAATCCTCATTTTGGTCTAAATTGATTTACATTTTTTTTTCTTGATTACTCATTTAGCTCTAATCAGTGTTAATTTCGTCAACGAAAACTATGACGAAAAATGTTCGTCAACAACCTTGACTAAGACGAGACGATGACGAGCTAAAAATAGATTCTTGATAACGAAAACTATGACGAAATGTATATTTAGTTTTCGTTGACGAGACGAGACGGGACTAAGGTGTTAATGGTGGACTAACGGACATTCAAAATGCAGCATATTTTCCCCCAAGTGCCCGTCTTGTCTGTCAAAATGCATCTTACGTTTCTAACTTGCAATATCATTATTTCCGCTCTCTTCACTCCAGAAGAGCGATCTCCCTGTGTCTCTCTGTGTGCGGGGGGCGGGGCCTAACAGACACGCTGCAGCGGCACACAGAGATCTGCCGGGGACGGAGCGTTCAGAGAGTATAGAGACACATTTTGACTAAAAGTTGACTAAAATGAAAATGTTCATCGACTAAAAGTTGACTAAAACGTTTTGAGTTTTCGTCGACTAAAACTAGACTAAAACTACGAAGGATAGGAATGACTAAAATGTGACTAAAACTAATAACCATTTTCATCTAAAGACTAAATCAAAAACAGCTGCCAAAATTAACACTGGCTCTAATCACAAGTAGCAATTGTTAGACACTCAAAAAACCCAGAGTTCTGCATATTCATCAGAAAAAAAGGAAACAGACCTCATCCCGGAAATAAGCAAATGCTTTTTTTTAATTCTTGATGGACGAGTTCATCTTAAGAGTAGTTGATTATTGAACTGATTGGAACTAGTGACACTGCTTCAGGGCAACAAGTGGTTGATTATTTGTTGTTTCTGACATTTGCCTATTTGGGGTGTTCTTGTTTTGCAGCAATGCTATTTTCCTTCTTGATATTTAACAGTCTCTCACTGTTTGTGTTTATTGTTTGTAAGGTGTGGGGAGGTGTTTGGGTTGTGGCGGGTGTTTTGAGTTGGAAGGTGGAAGTGTAACTGCACCTCTTTATCCCAGACCGGCCCTCTCGTTTCACGTTTCCAGCCGACAGAAAGAGGTTATGCTGACCTTTGTGCTCACTGATGGCAAGCAGTTTGTTAAACACAGTTGAAGTGTTGGCTCGAGCTGTTTAGAACAGATGGTTCATGTTAAATGGGGCCTGTTTTTTATATTTGTGAATATTTTTACAAGTAGTTTTAACTTCAGAAATGTTGTCTTGGAGTGTACCGCCAGTACAACTATATGATGTTTCTGTGGTTAAAACACTTTTTTTTCACAAAGTGATTAATGCCATGACTGCACATTTTCATTATTTGCTTTATTGTCCTTTTGAGTAAATACAAATGATTTAAAAAGAATGTACAAAATGCCCACCTGGCTTGGCACCAGTCAGAACGGCTTGACTTCAGTGGGAAAGTAAGCATTTGGCTCAACATGCGGCCTTGAATTATCACACACTTTCTTTGGTTAAGTACCTGGCAGAGAGATCTTTTGATTTAGATCCTGCTGACTAATCTCAAACAGTCCTGCCCATTTGTCTAAACTAGTTGTACCGTACAATGGAATGCCGTGTTTGAAGCTTTAAGTGAAACGGCTTTGTAGTGTTTGCCGTGGTTAATCACAGCGACTGTTCACATCTCTATCCTTGTTTCCCCCGGCTGGTTAAATAATATGACGTAAACCTGTGGAGGTCGCCGGTTTGTTCTCTCTGTGTGTTTGTTCCTGATAGTGTTGGTGTCTCTCAAAGTCCAAAACTCTAATGGTTTCAAGGCTTCTTCCAGAAACTGCATGATTTTAAGGTCACTTTCTGGAAAGCATTATCCACACTTAGCACTGGAGTCCTCCCCTCCTTCCACAGGAGTGAGGGGGGGAAGGTAGAGGGAGGGAAATGGGTGTTATCACCATCGCTTCATACAGTAGGTGTTAAAAAGCTGTGAAACTTATCTAATCTGATAGGCAAGAAAATAAATCTGGCTGAGAGTGAGATGAAGGGGAAAAGGCTCAGTTGTGTAAACACCATCGGTGACTGAGAAAGAGGCACATGCATGCTTGCACACTCACACAAAGGGCCCGTTCTGTTTGTTGCCGTGGCCTTTAGCACCAGTACGGCAGGTTTGGCTCTCAAACGTGACTTGCCTTTCTTTCTTAGTCGTGCCTTTGTTCTGTTTTGCCCTGTTTTTTATTGTAAGTGTTGAGATTGAGGGGCTATGAATATGTGCATAGCCAATTTCCTCCACCTTAAAATGCGAAATAAAAAAAACCTCTTAGGAGTCGGTGTCCCTGGATGAATCTTTTATACGCTTGTAACGGCCTGTCCACACGGCGGCGTGCGTTATCGCTTGCCGGCGGGGGGGGGGACTGAAACTCGACCAACAACCAATCACATGAATCTGCCGCCCCGGACACACAAGCATGCGGTTTGATTGGCTAGAACATTGCTCAACTTTCGTCGCCAGCAAATCTACGCTTCGCTCCCACAATGCAGTTCGGCGAAACGTGACGTCACCCCATTCAAAGTGAATGGGCAGAATTGTCGAAGCTTCAACGCACGCTGCCGTGTGGACGGGCCGTAACTCAAGGTTCACTGGTTTAGAATATCTCAACCTGTTTTGTGCCAAAAGCAGGTTGATAAAAGCTACAGATTGCTCTTCCAGATGACACCGCTCTCCCAAGTTCATCTTGTCTGAGCCGTGTGTGTGAATAAATGTACCTCCAGGCAGAGGCGGCCCATTGGAAAGCTGTGTCATTTTTCACTTAGCTCCACCATAACGAGGTAATTGCCTCCTGTACAACGATTTAGTGAACTGGGTTGCAATGTGAGGTTCCCCAGTAAATGACCTTAACTTAGACCTATGCTTTCAGAGCGTAGTTTGGGATCGACCCGCCTTGTTTTCGATGCTGGTAATGCCCTCTCGGTGCTGAAAGAGAAAATGTTAGCTTTTCGTCAACTGTAAAGCCTAGGTTTGCTGGATTATGGAACAAACACATATGGGACTGATATTAAAGATATCTTGGTTACTTAAACATTTCAGGATGTCGCAAAAATGACAGTTCTCTCCGACCAATCAGTGGTCTGCAGGGATCTAACTCAACTCGACAGTGTCTGCTTGCTTTGAACCTTATTAGAGGTGGTACCTAAAAAAGTATCATGTATTATTCCGGCTTTTGCTAATATAAATCCAGTAAAAGATAGGTTGTGCGGAGCTGGCAAATCCAGCAACACACATGTTCAGCTCCCTGTCAGGCCAATGCCTGCAGGCTAGACACATGCCCTGCTATTATCTCCTCACACACACACCCCACACATACACACACACACACAGGCAGGGAGGAAGATTTGCGGAGCGAGGCTGTCATTATCTGCAATCAAACACAGAAGACAAGAAAGGGAAATCTGTCAAGTGGGGTGGAGATTGAGATTGATGGGCATAAACAGTATTAAATTGTTTACAGTCCTTTTGCTTTGGTTCTGACCCAGCCTCCTCACATTTACTTCCATAATATCCATGCCTACTTCCTCTTAAATGAAGAATTAATGACATGAAGTAACAGGGTTCAGCCCCTAAACCCTCTGCGGTCTTTTAGTGGGACAAGAGGATGAGGAATGTGTTGCATCAGGTAAAAGTGTCCCCAGTGTCTGGGAACAAGCAGCCAACTCTCAGCAGGCCTGTGAAACATTCCTGGGCCGTCTCTCACGTCTGGACAGAGGGATGGAGGGGCGGGGAGGCGAGTGGCTCGGAGCTGTGGGCTCCCTTTGTCTCGTCTGGCCTAACCCCAATGCACAGGCAGCACTCTCACTGCAGCCGTCTCTCTGCCAACTGACCAGCCGCATGCCAGCCGGGCAGGAGGTGTGTGACACAGATAGCACTTGTTTGCGCGTGAAGTACATTTGATTCATGTGCCGTGGGAAGCTCAATCCAAAATGCAGTGTTCGGTTGGTTCACCCCCTCCTCCCCACTCTGTGACGGTGGTAACGCTATATCACCGGACAAGTCGCTCGGTGATAAGCCTCCGTACACGTCAAGTGCCAGCGATTAAATACACTGTTTGCCTAAAGTGCAAATTGACTAATGCAGATGAATGGCCTGCGGGTGATGTTTGGAAAGTGAGCCAGGAGAGAGAGACACTCTGTATCGATAGTATTGATCCGGCCCTCCTAGAAGGCCAGCCCAATGGATGTACTGCAGTGTTTTCAGACATACTTAATACGGACGTATGAGGCTGTTTGTCAAATGGGAGACATAATTGGTGTCATCGATCAGGATCTCTATTCAAACAAGTGAAAAATGGCAATGGCAAATACAAAAAGAGTTATGATAGATATTGTGCGCTACAGATATTTCGATTTTTAAATGTCATCCGATCCTTGTCTGCGCTGAAGGACTTGAACTACATTTGTATTTACATCTCCTCTTGTCTTCTCTTTTTCCAGAAATCTTGGCCACAACAAGCTGACCTCCATTGATGTTGAAGCTTTTGACAACCTTCCCAACCTGAGAGAGCTGTAAGTAGTCAGAACACATGATCCATGAACTGTGTGTATGGCCCTGTCTTGTTGTTTCTGTTGTGAGGGTTTGCTCTGAATGTGACAATTTCTTTTAGCGTTTTTATCAATGACTTAATTCTGACAAACAGTTTGCACTCTACTTCCTAGTAACGTCCTCGTATGTATTTCCTTGAACTAAGTCCAATTGAGAATAAAGTGGTGGTTTTCTATATTAAGCCATCGCTCCACCACCCGATACTGTGGCCAACGCTGGCCTTGTAAATATTTTATACGGTGAGGAGAGGGCTTGGCTTTGTGTCACTCAGCGCCAGTACACAAGACACATACACACACACGCACAGGCTAACTGGTGATACACACACTGGTGACATCTCTGGCAGGTCATACGCTCCTGGACATCTGTTTTACTCCCGTGTTATTTTGGTCTTTTAAAAGGATGACTTGCTCTGCGTCAGAAGTGACAAGTCGTGTGTTAGATATTTAATTCTAAAATCGATATTAAAGTTTTTGATTGAATCCATCTTCATGAAAAGTATGGAACAGCACCAAGGACACTGTGTAATCTCAGCTATAATGCACATTTTGTATAGAAATTAAAACTTCACTAACATAGGTGTAGCTTAGCTTTAACCCAGGCTCTATGCTAGTGTCTGAATTTTGAGATGTAAAGGGCTACTTAAATTCTTTTCTGCACTCTTCATTACTTTACTTTTGGAACTTTTGACTACTTAAAAATGCCTGTGAAGTCCTCTCACCTCATAACAACATATCATTCTTGTGTATGTCTTTATTTTTTATTTGTTGTTCTCTACTAACCCACTGCTTTGTCCCTTTTCAGGCGGCTGGACCACAATGAGCTCATGTCTATACCAGATTTAGGAGAGGCTGCTTCCAAGATTGTATCTCTCTACCTGTAAGTACTTCCTTTACTGCTTCTGGTGCTAACAGTACCAGAATGATCTGGCTCTCTGTTTCTATATTCTAAGGTCATTGGCCTCCTTGAAATGCTCCTGAAATAGTCTCTTAACGTGTATGGACGATGCATATGCCTTTGCACAAGTTGGCTATTAATGTGACTGTACTACACTGATCTACATTGGAAATCTCTCCTCTTGGGCTCTGTTGGCGTAAATATTGAACTCTGTCTTCAGCGATTAGTATGTGGTCAAGTAACTGACTGCTCTTGTTAGCTTGCCATGTGCTTGTGTCTACAGTGAGCAGTGCTGGCTGCTCCGAGTGTCAGCTCGTATATACTTCCAACTCGCTTGCTCCCGGTTGTGAAACTGTGCCTGTGGGGACTGCCTGCACTGGCATCTCACTCCAGATTTACTGCCTTATTTAGGTGGGGCGTGTGAGCGCTTGTGGATGTCAGGAACGTCAAGTTGGTAGTTTATCAACAGTTTAGTTCGTACGCCGTTGAGGGAAAGTCATGAGGTAGTGTGAGGACTTTATTCAAGTTGCACTCTGGTTGACAGTAAATGCTACCTCTGAGGGAAATGCTCAAAAAGGTATCATGTTCCATTTTATGATTATGGTGATACTAGTTCATCACACTTTTTTAGTTGGATGAGATAATGAAATTATAATAACTGAGCTACTGCTACTTGAATGGGATTGCATTTATATAGCGTCCGACCACTCAAAACACTTTTAAATTACATGCCCTAAGACATTCACACACACGTTCATACATCGGCCTTACAGAGCAAGTAGGGGTTCAATATCTTCAAAATGCGGACTGGAAGAGCCAGGTACATGACCACTAATCCTCCAGTTGGTGGAAAACCTTCTCCGCCTCCTGACCCGCCCTAAATGGTTAACACCATACTTGCACAAGGCAGACCTCATTATTCTTTCAACACTATCATTTAAGTCATTAATGTTATCTCAGTAGCAACAGTTTGCTGTGTTGTTATGATGCTCAACAATGTCTAAAGGAATTCGAGGCCCACAAAACAAACACAGTCCAATGAACAGCTTACGAAGGTGACACCAAAATAGGCCTAAGATAAAAATTCAAAAGGCTTAAGCTGATAGGAAAGCTTATAACAATTCTTATGACAAGATAAATGGCGATGCTTCATGGTTTCTGATTACACACTTACACCCACACACACATTTGGGTATGATCTGTTGTGTTGACGGTTGTTTCCAGCGTGCCATAGGTTTTTCCACTTGTGAGTAGGAAACATTCTAACATCTAACTCAACCTGAAACAAGAAAGTTAAACTCCCCTAGGCTAGCGCAGTGCTAACCGCTAGCTTCACTTTGTGCATCTCTTCACACCTTGCTAGCATGCCGGCCCACTGCCTGGTGGTAAAGTGTGCAGCTGCTGGTTCCTGTAATGTTGCTCATAGCCATATCATTTTCAGTGGTGAGTTACACCTTTGCACTCCCTATGTGTCATCTGACCGCTTCTCAGAATTGATTATGATGCACTTATGTGGTCAGACAATTTCTGTAAGCTGTGTACAGTTATTAAAGGGGAATTTGAGGTTTGATTAAGCAACGCTGACATCTGTTTCCAAAAGTGTTGAGCTTTTGTTGATGTGGTTTCTTATCAGTCTTGATCTGTAGCCCAAACTCCTCTTCTGGTTGGAGCAAGTTCACCTTAACTTACACAAACCGTGCAGAGCCAATCCTCCAAATGATCGGGGGTGTCTTTTTTTGGCCTGACTTGAGGCCTGTTGCTAGGGGAAGGCCTGCAGGCAGGAGACTGGAGGGAGGGTCAGATCTTTACAAAGCCAAACAGCTGAAGCGAAGGCCCGCTGAAGCACTTGCAGCTGCAGCTGTCAGTCACATGGCTTACAGTAAAATGGGTGACAGTGAGAAGGGGAGGAAGGATGAGAAAATAGGGAGGGAGGAAGGGAGGAAGGGACGGGGGATATGAGTAGTGTCAGATCAGGGTGACATCACCAACATGCCGAAAGAGGAATGGTGGAGGAGGCAGCAGGAGGGTATGAAAGAAGGCGAGCTCATGCTTAGGGTTATTCCCAAAATGCAATGCTCAGCCTCCCCCTCGCCAACCATCAAGCACTCCGGAGTGAGACTGTGTGTGTGTGAGGCAGTAGTGTTTCTGTGCCATTGGTGGAGTTCGTCTGGAATGTCGTCTGTCTACAAGTTTGTGCGAGACAGTGGTTAACACACACACACACACACACACACACACACACACACACACACACACACACACACACACACACACACGCACACACACGGACGGACGGAGAATCTGTCTTCAGACCCTTATCCCACAGTAAACCCCGCTGGGATCCCATTATCTGCGGTTACACGAGTGTATCAGTGCGCTGATGTTAAACGGCACGTTTCCAGGATTTCTGGCATTCTAATTGTTCAATTGAGTAAATTCCTGCGGTGACGGGCGGTACTGGGAAAAAAAGTAAAAACATTTTAATCGTATATGTTTGGTTTTAATTACTGCAATTATCCTACTTTGCCACACGATGGACTCAATAAAACACCTTGAAATTATATATTTTTTCCGGCAGAAACAGAGAGAGACATTTTCAAAAATAAATATGGTTGCATTTAACGTGTGATTTAAACAAACCTTTTTATAGACATTTATCATTATTTCTATTAGTAATGTTACTAAATATGACTTTTTATTTCAATCCAGCAGCTGTCAGGGTTGCTCATTTTTAACTTTTACAAAGATAATCATCAGGCTGAAATGTTATCAGCACGTTGCTATTTGAAGCTATCTGACTCAGAATCTCCGAGAGCTGACACTTCCAAAGAAGCCGATTCACTCCTGTGGGCGTCCCATATAGGAAAATATAAAATAGCAGTACTATTAAAATTAAAATAAGTGGAGCTGAGTGAGCTGGACTTATTTTCCCTGCTTCCCTTTTCTCTTTGTTTTTAATCTCATGCTTGGTTGAGAAGTGACTTTTATTTGGCCTGTTCTCCGCTTCCTGTAGCTTTCATCCCCTTCCTTAAACTGACATGTCCAGCAGTTATTTTTGATGACTGCCGTTCTCGTGGAATTCGTTAAGTACAGATCAGCCTGACTTTATGATTGAAGAACTGTAGTTGAAACATTTAAACTATCATAGATCCATCACAACAGAAACATAATCATCAACAACACTCTGAAAATAAAAAGTCACAGGACAAAACAACCAAATGCCAGGCTCCCACAGTCCCACAATGCACTTGGTGAGCCCAGTGCCATCCCGCAGACTCCCAGAATGCCTCAGCAGGATGCCCAAAAAATAAAAGCAACAGTTTTAAAAACACAGTGTCAAAGTGACAGCAGAGCAGCACAAACTTTCCCATTGTGCTCATCGCCGGGCCAGCCGACATCAAAGCGCTTCTTTAAAACAGCTCGGGATGGAAATCACATGGCCCGCTGGATGATCTGATTTTGAAATAATTCTCCTTTTGTCCCCACCGCCGGCTTCAAACGCGAGGGACGGGCCAAACATTCGGCTCCAGAGATGACACTGGAAACTGTGGAATGGGCTCGCTAGTGTAAACCGCTGTTGCACTTTCCATACATCAAAAGAAGTGTCAAAAAGAGCCGGGCTCATGCTAATCAGATGGTCAATGGGGCAGGGTAATGAGATTTGGAATTAAGTGGAATCGGGCTCGTCTTTATCAGAAATGTCACCGGCCGTATGATAATCAGATTTTATATAAACGCTACTATTGTATGCGCGGACTTCAAACGCGACAAGGCTTTATCCGTCTCTCACACACAGCTGGGCCCTGACTTTGGGAGGGAGAGAGAGAGAGAGAGAGAGAGAG
>CALSBZ010046870.1:511365-523427 GCA_943591055.1 Gobionotothen gibberifrons | reverse complement strand
CTCTCTCTCTCTCTCTCTCTCTCTCTCTCTCTCTCTCTCTCTCTCTCCGTCACACACTCGTACACACACCTTTGCTGAAAAGTCAAGAGAACAATCTCTGAACTTTAGAACGAAGGAAGTCTTTTGTCAAGTCGTTTTCACATGCTGTCAAACTCTCTATTGGTTGAGGTAATTGATCCGACCATACAGTTGAATCGGCTTGTGATGCAGGTCATAGACACACTGCCTGTTGTGTCTCATGCCTGCATATTGTGGGAATGACTTGACTTTGGGTCATCAGTGTGGATCATCAGGTTTGGATCCATTTAGGACAGCTCCATGTTGGGACATGTGGGCATAATCGCAGGGCCTTGGGGAACAAAAGAGATTTAAATACCACATCTTGCTTAAAACCAACAGCTCAAGAACAGACTTTATGTGTAGCTTTCACATGAAGGAACCCCCAGTACAGGAAGTCATGGCTGTTGTCATACACCTGCTTTCTTAGTGCCAAATGAAGCTCATTTATACGCTCTCTGTCTTGGCTTTTCACTAACCCGTTTTACATAGAGATCGCTGTAATACACTTAAGATATCCTGCCATGCTGGCTGTCCCAGTTCAGCTCTGTGGCGGGCCGAGGGTAAGGGTTGGAACAACACTGTCCCCCAATCTGTGCTCGTACCCTTTACGACGCAGAATAACAGCGCAACATTCCCTCTTTTAATAGTCTATGTGAAAAGAGCTACTCTCGTTAGTCGTGGCTTTTTTAGTTTTTTTTTTTTTAGACCAGTCGGGCAAATGAAAGTGATACCAAATGAAATTCCCATCCCTAGTTAGCACCCAGGCATGTGTCAAATGTGGCACCCGGCAAAGGCTTTCATGTGTGCTCGGATAACACTGGCTATCACGCTCATGTATGCACACACACATGCACACATGCCTACAGAGACACATAGACCTGCTGTAGCAACATGGATGCCTGTGTGTGTGTTTAGTGTTTGTCTGTTTTGCATATTCTATATGTACTGTAAACACCTGTCTGTATGTCTGTCAGTGTGTTTGCACTAGAGTAGGGCTGTGTTTGGGCTTCTTATGTGGCCTCTGGCATAGGGCTGCACGATTTTGGGAAAAAATCTAATTGCGATTTTTCTGACAAATATTGCGATTGCGATTCAAATTGCGATTTTTTTTTTTAACGACCCAACGGAAGTTTATTGTAAAATGCGGCCATATCTCCGGCTAGGAAGGGTCGTGCTCCTGTCTCTAGCACCCCCGCAGCCCGAGCTACGAGTGAAAGAACTAAACTTACATGAAACTTCCGTTGGGTTGCTTAAAAGTCAAGCTTCAGTTTGAGATTCACCCTGTAATAGCTCCATTGGAAGCCATTTGGAAAGGGCAGGCACTTTCAAAAATACTTGGCAGGTGATTGGATCAATCTGTCTATCACCTTCTATCATGGGCCACTTCTGATTGGTTAACAATGGCTGGTACATGTGGAGCACAGCACTTCTGATTGGTGTGGATGACTGACACACAAGAAGAACAAAAAAAAAGAATTGTGAAAAAAAAGAAATACAAATGTTTAAAAAAAGAAAAAAAAAAAGTTTAAGAAAATCGCATCATTTCGAATCGCGATTTCGATTTAAAATCGATCAATCGTTCAGCCCTACCAGTCCATAAGCTCCACTGACACGTACGTGTCCCCCCCGGTGAGTGTGCCTATCACTTTGGCCGTCCAGCAGTGTGTCTCGTAAGTCTGCCTTCTGATTCTCCACAATTAAATAGTTAGTCTAACACTTTCTTGAGTGGAGAACCTTCACATTGGAGTGGAGAACCTTCCCATTTGAAACTTAGAAGGGGGATATGCAATGTCCCCCTTCTGGTACAACTAGCTTCATTTTCAGATTTCCCACCAAAAAGTAGTCATTTACATTTTTTGGGAGCCTTTTCAAGATAGTTGAGTTTCGCTTCTTATTTATTTAGTCAGTACTTCCCACTCGTTTGTTATTTGACTAGAACTTGTTGAAAATCACACAGCCCTCTCCCCATTCCATCACACGCTGAAGTACTCCAAAATCCCCCTTCAAGTGGCTGTGGTTGATCACAGAGGCCCCTTCCATCTAACAGATTTATTTTGCGTCTAAGCTCTGTATAGAAGCACAGGTGTCCTTGGGATTGTTTAAAGAAGGCCAGCCTCTGTTGGGAAGCTCTTAAAGTACACACTTTGTGGTGGATGAAGACCACTTTATTCTGTGTACTCTGCTCTCTTTGTGTCTGAGAGTGGGTTTAGAGAAGGCGGGGGATTTGGATTGTCTTCTGTTGGTGGTGATGGGGGAAAGGACAGTGAAGTTGAGCAAGGTGATTTATTTTCAGGTTGTGATATGGACACTCGGTAGGGTGGTGGAGTTGGAGGTCTGTGAGTGAAGTTGTTTCCACACATGCCCTAATGCTTCTTTGTGTGTTTTTATTTTCCAGCCATCACAATAAGATCCGCAGTATAGACGGCAGGCGGACCAGAGAGCTGGCTTCTGTGGAAACCCTGGACCTGAGCAATAATGACATCGCTGAGCTGCGAGGCCACTGCTTTCCTGCAGGCCTGCAAATCAGACACCTGTAAGTTCAATCTCTCATTATGACTGTGACACCAATCTTTCAAAAATACAGGCACCTAAATAAAATACAATGGTATTGACCTTTAGGGGTCAATTCAGCATTTATATCTTATTTTTACTAATATATAATAATATACTGTTTATATTCTAATATATCATATATATTGTCATTCGATGTGCACATGATTACTTTAACTAATTATTTTTTTTATAAATATGTTTACTTTAATGTAAAGTAATGTTTTTATTGCACATTCTTACTTTAACTTCTTATGTTTATATAAATACTTAACATTCAATAATATTTTTTTAGATTAATTTCATTCTGCAAAAGAGCAGCTGTCATGAAAATCAATTTCCCCAGGGATAAAAACCAACAGATTAAAAAACAGTTTCTACCCCTGTGCCGTCAGGCTGCTTAACCACCACACATAATGCAATAACTGTAACCATTCTCACACATACACTTACTTTTAATGCACTTTATATACTATTTTTATATCAATATTTTTAACTATTTATTCCCCCTTATGATTGTATGTTGTCTGTCCTATTGCCGTGTTTTTTAGTGTTATGTATTTGTTTGTATTTTTTGCACACCGGGACAGAGTTGCATCTCGTTATACTATGTGTATAATGACAATAAAAGGCTTTAACTTAACTTTAACATATAGTGATCTGATTCTGATTTGTATCCAAAGCTGCATACATGTAATTGATTATGATGTAATATTGCTTTTTAGAAACGGGGCCCTTGAGGTTTGTAACAACTCTCTAATGCCACATTGTACGGTTTCTGCCTTCAGGTACCTTAGCAACAACAAAATCTCTTTGTTGGAGCTCGGAGCTCTGGACCATCTGGGCGCGACTCTCCAGGTCCTGAGACTGAGCCGAAACCGCATCAGCCAGATCCCCGTGAAGGCCTTCCAGCTCCCCAGGCTCACCCAGCTGTAAGTACCACTGGATTCCATCACCATAGCAACACACAGTTATGTTTTGAAAAACTAAATATTTCTGCCATTTTAGCCTGAAAGTGATCCCAGTTGTAGCCTATATGAAGACATTATGGAATTGAAAGTATTTAAGAGTTGAATTGAGGAGTCGTGTCTGTTGATCGAGCTCTGTGTGTTTACCGTTTAGAGCGCTATTAGTGTGAGCTAGACCTTTAGGGACGGATAAGGTCTGACTAGGCAAACACCGGAGCCACATTATTAGTGATTTATTGCCTTCTTCAGTAGTTAGCTCATTCCCGCACCATTATCTTCGTAAACCCCCCCCTTCGGCCTAGCGGTGAAGTCGACCAATTTGTACCTCAACGCCTCCACTCTGGAGACCCAACGGACTCTTCCCCCATTGTGGCTCCAGGAGCTCCCCCAGGTGCCTCTTTGTTGGACAGGTGGCCCCAGTGACACTTGCACAAACGTATGAGGATGTTTATCTTTGCCAACCTGAGGGCTTTTAAAACCTTCGCACACACATACCAAATGTACAGAATCCTTGAGGGGGGTCTCAAGCCTTATATGCAAGAATAAAACAAACTGGTGTTAGATATGTTATAGTTACATTGTTATTTCATAAGTTGTTTTGTAAGCTACAGCCTGTGGCCTCATGGCACAACTGGAAAGGACACCACTGAGGAATGCCTGGGGGTTTGTTAGCTACGAGATGCTCCAACTGAAGCGTGCAGGCTACAGGGTTCCTTAGTTTTGACTTCAGTGTGATGGATGGTAATATAGAATGAGGGTGAAACATTCTTCACAAAAAAGTGTGTTTCCTGCTTTAAGATGTGGGTAATATTTTGACAGATTTTTTTTTACTAAGAATGATTAATTGCCTTACAATTTTTTTCCCATGATCAGTTTGATGCATTTCTTCTGTCTGTCCCACAGTGAGCTGCACAGGAACCGTATCCGTCTGGTGGAGGGTCTCACCTTCAAGGGTCTGTCCAGCCTGGAGGTGCTCAAGCTGCACAGAAACAACATCAACAAACTGACCGACGGCGCCTTCTGGGACCTGGCCAAGATGAAAGTCCTGTACGTACAAAAAACAAAACAAACTGAAACAGTGTCAATAATATATTTACATGAAATGACAAAGGTGTCAATTTGATTATTTTGCACAACTGTCCCTCCAGCTCAGAATTATGAACACTTTTACAAAAGCACCACCTAAACTGACCAGTTACTAAATAAACTTAAATACTCACCTACCAAACCGTATAAGAGCTTTTTGTTCCTTCCTTAACTTTCCAACTTGCAACCACAACACCCATTCCTGTAAACCTGCCATGTCTACACATTACTCCAATTACGTGCAAAATAACAAAGTAATTGTTACAAATTACATTGCAATTGTCAGAAACGCCCCTCTGCCAGCTGAGTGAATTGAAATTCCCGACATCCTGCTGCCCGTAAACCATTTTTTCAAGATCCTGAAAAATTCACTGACATTCTGCTCATTTCTCTCTCGTGCAGTCACCTGGACTACAACAGCCTGACGGAGGTGAACAGCGGCTCCCTGTACGGCCTCTCCTCCCTCCAGCAGTTATTCCTCAGTAACAACTCTATAGCCCGCATCAACCCTGACGGATGGAAGTTCTGCCAGAAGCTGAGGGAACTGTGAGTACAAGCATATACATGAGCCAGAGCACCTCCTCTCGCAAAAACATTAAGTAGATGGCTATATTTTCTAAGCCTGGAATTAGGGCTGCTCGATTATGGCAAAAATCATAATCTCGATTATTTGGGTCAATAATTGTAATTGCGATTATTAAATGCGATTATTCATTGACTTTGAAAACATCCATTTATTGGAGAAAAAAATGTTGAACAGTATGTTTTTAACAGTTGATTACCCTGAACTTTAAGTATAATTCAACTGAAAAACAAAAAAAAAATTATAATAATAATAAAAAAGTAATCGTTTTATTTCGATTACGTTGTTTTCGTAATCGTTGCAAGCCATAATCGTAATCGCGATTAAAATACGATTAATTGAGCAGCCCTACATGGAATGATGCAGTTGAAGAGAAGTCTACAGAGAACATGTGCTACATAGTTACATTTTTTTAATCTTGAAGAAGCAGAAACATCCCTTTTTAAAAGCTTTCCTGTCCGTCTCTTGGGATTTAAACCGTCGTCCTATATCCTGAGAATTCAACACTCCCCACCCACAACTATCTACCTTCCCTAGGGTTACATGACATTGTGCTTTAACACTCAATACACCACGCTATTCTCAGAATAAGCCTGTTTATCCTATAATTAGAGCCGGGCTCAACAGCACTCAAACCCTCCGACAAGAGTTTTTGTACTGGATTGTGAAGCGCCGAGGGTTTGT
The DNA here is from genome assembly GCA_943591055.1 of Gobionotothen gibberifrons. Lineage (NCBI taxonomy): Eukaryota > Metazoa > Chordata > Actinopteri > Perciformes > Nototheniidae > Gobionotothen > Gobionotothen gibberifrons. The sequence goes on along the minus strand of CALSBZ010046870.1, from coordinate 517,496 downwards.
CAAACCAGCGTGTAATCCTCTAGCGCTCGTGTTGTGGTAATTACACCGAGGGATCACCTTCGCGGCCTTTGTCTACCCAACGAGGAGTTATTATCTGAGAGTCTTTCCTGTTCCGCTGACACGCCGGTGCTATCGCTGCTCTAAAGTGCTCTGCTCAGCTGAGGCGTTGCTAACTGCGAGGCGGCCTGGGGTATCCGTGGCGCCGCTGTTTGTTTACGTGTAACAGTCAGATGGGATAAAGAGGTAGATGTTAGCTCAATGCCGCTTCCTGTGCGCACGTCTGTGAATGACAGATTGCTCCCAGCGCCATCCCCTGAATCATCCCCCAGGCAGCGCTTATATTATTTTCTTTCTAGAATGATGATAACCCCCATGACTGATAGAAGAGAGTGACTCGTGCTTATGAAGAGCCTCATATTGCATTCCCAAAGCTGGCAGCGCTGGGCATCGGAGGAGGATCTATCTAGGCTGCACACATGACTGGTCAAGCAAACCTGAGGCCACCGAGACAGACAGCGAGGGCCACAGGGAGGGCAATGAAATGCACAATACTGCCTTTGACTACTGTTTCAAAGCTACTTATTGTTGCTTATAATCAGTACATATCAACAGGTGTTACATGCATGCTATGAAACAACATTCAGTCACTTTTTTGTTGAAGAAGCTACTGTTTTTGTCCCATTGGGATATCCTTAAGCCTGAGCTTTGAATGCTAGATATGAAAATATGTAGAATTTTGAGCGTCATTATATTCCCCTGGGGTTTACCACACACTCAAGTAGGCAAGTAGTAACCCTAACCCTAACCCTATAAATGGAGGTTGTAGACATGTAAAGTTCCAACCGAGAGTTTATTTTCTTCCCTGTCGAAACGGTTAAGACCTCGGCTGAGCTCTAAAGGTCTGCTAAACCCATGCTCTGTTCACATCTTGTGGTGAGGCGGGGAATCTCAATGGAAACACACATTACAGAGTGGCAAATAGACATTCTATCAGCCGTGAAATTCAAGTATAATGATGTCGTGAGCTGCTGCCTCAGCGTTTTTGCCAACCTGTCTTCAGGACCTCACACAGAACACTTCTCTTTTTCCCCCTCTCATTCTGTCTGCCTGCTGTCTGCCTGTCTCACGCTATGATTCTCTCTCCAGGAATCTGTCTCATAACAACTTGACTCGTCTGGATGAAGGCAGCCTGTCCGTGCTGGGAGATCTCCACTCGCTCCGTCTGGGCCACAACTCCATCAGCCACGTCACCGAGGGAGCCTTCAGAGGCCTCAAGTCCGTACGCACCCTGTAAGTACAGCCCCTAAACAACCCACTCATTACGGCTTTTCCCCACGCAGGCAATAAGGCTAGGATGTGCCATTTGGGAGCAATGAGAGCTGAGATGATTTATATTGGTTCTGCCTCTGTGATATTTGATATAACTCTCTTCATTAGACTTCAGAGAGCTGGAGGAGGTGTTTACTTTTCACGACGGGTTTGATCTCATTTGCATTCGTGGCTTTTCCTTTTACTCTTTCGAGGCGTTCATGAATCACTTTTGTTGCAGTTTCTGTGGCAACTCCTTCTTTCTCTTGCGTCTTTTCCCCACTTTGTTCCATTTGTTTGGTTCTGTTATTTCTCTCTCCACCAAACTTGGATGTGTCGCCCACCTCCCTCAAGATCCTATGAGAAGCCATGAATAAAGACAGAGGTTTTCTTTCCCCGCCAATCCACCGTTTTGCACAAAAAGCTCCAAACAGGAAGGACAAGGAGAGAGTGAAAGGGAGAAAGTCAGGGGGAGAAAGACTTTGGGGGGTCTTGGGTTCCTATTAACCAATGTCCTTTTGGCTGTGCCTCGTACCAGTGACAGAGCCAGAGAGGGGAGTCGTGCCAGAGCTCGCTAGACAAGCTCTCACTAACAGCAGGGTGACAAGCCAACGCACAGAAGGCCTCTCTGAGTGAGACCAGCGACAGAGGAGGGGACAGATAGGGAGCTGACAACATGACACCTATCATCATGTTTTCCTTCTCCATCTTGATTTGTTTGCACGATCTCTCCTCTTGTATCACCGCTGCGCTCCTTGTCTTTGAGGCAGGCCCTAATCTAATCAGTGGAGGGGAGCGCTGGGCCTAGGCCGGGCCCTGAAAAGGGGCCGGAGGGGAGCTTTAATTGGGCCCGCGCTGCTGGTCGTGCTGGCATGGGGCTGGAGCCTGCGACGGGGTGTGAAAGCTCAAAACAAGCCAGCCTGCCCTCTAATTCGGCCACGGGGGTCGTTGGCTCATCAGAGCGCCCCCCCCCCCCTCCCTCTTCTCAGTGCTCCGGGTCTCCATGCTCTACAGCCCCCACCACTGGCCTTGCTTTAACAAGGCAACGGCCATTCACATCCAACCAGCCAGAAAGAGGAGGACATTGGCAGCCTCTGTCGGGTCCCGACTAAGAAAGCAGCCAATGGGAACTGAAAAGAATCAGAGGGAAGCTCGGAAAGCAAAGGGGAGATGAAGGGGGGGGGGGGCTATTGTGGAGAAGTTTGAGGGTGTGGCTGATCATCAACCGCAAATACCTTTTTCTCAAGTTTGAAAGGAAGTCTTTTAATGGTTCAGAGGAATCCCACTCTGTTGTTTTTCTTCTCGATCAGCGATGGCTTCACCTCCAGTTAGTTCTTAGACCTTTGCAAGTGGACATGAAGGGCATTCAACAAGTGTTTGGAAATCCCCAAAGCTTTCTTTCTCTCCATAGAATCCATTTTCTCTTAGACGGCCACTGACCTTATTAACAATCTTGGGTTTTAGTTTTGCCTGTGCCATCAGACAAACACACTCAACTGTTGCCTAAGCGCTGTGTTCCCGCCAATCTCTCCATGGCGTCATGAATTATACATGTGTTTCCCTGCGCTGATTCCTCCCTCAACACACCAGCATGCGCACTCCCCCCTCCACCCCTCTAAGGAAAGAATGCGCTTGGTTGGCAGAGCAGAGCGGCAGAGGGGCTCTTAAGGCCAGGTGCAGAGGGGGGGGGGGGGGGGTGGGGGGGGGGGGGGGGAGGGAGGGAGGGAGTGTGGGCGAGAAAGGGGTAACCCGTGACTTCCAGACCAGCCTCTGCCAGGGCTGTGAAACGCTTCAGCGCTGGCAGACCCTGTCCCCTGTTTCCCCTCCCTCCTTCCATCTCTCTTATCCCCCGTCTGTTCTCTCTTTCTCCACAGGGAGCTGGACCATAACGACATCTCGGGGACAATAGAGGACACCAACGGGGCCTTCTCTGGATTGGACAGCCTCAACAAGCTGTAAGTGTCTCCTCTCCTTCTCGACCAACCCCTCCTTTTCATCCCTCTGTCCCCCCCCCCTGCCACTGATTCTCTCTGTGCTGCTCCAAAGACACAGAATGAGTTCTCATGTTGCGTCCAAAAGTTTCACCTCCCAATCTGAACCCACCCCTCATTGCCAGCTTAGTTTAGTTCAATGTAAGGAGTTATCTGTCCCCTCAGGACCCCACGCTTGAATTGGTAGGGAAGTGTCGGCACTGATAATGACAAATCAAATCAAATCAAGTTTTATTTATATAGCACATTTATAAACGATTTTTGGTCGAGCCAAAGTGCTGTACATATAATAAAAATAGCCTACAGTAGAGACACTTTACATCAAATACAACAGCACAGATTGTTCAGAGTATCAATATGAGAAAAGCTACACCCTCTGTCCTTAGACCCTCACATCGTACAAGGAAAAACTTCCGGAGAAAACCCACAGTTTTAAAAGGGAAAAAAATGGGAGAAACCTCAGGGAGAGCAACAGAGGAGGGATCCCTCTCCCAGGACGGACAGACGTGCAAGAAAAGCGGTGTGTAAATCGAAGAGATAATACATTTTTCAGCCTATAGACCGAATGTTTCGGTCCCTTATATGGCCCCTCTGAGTTTTTTGACAAGCTGCGTTCATGAAACTTCCAATAAGCCAATTATTTACTCGCTACTTCCTGTATCTGGCTTTGATATCACGATTGCATTGTTTCACCCAGCTTTATAGCCAAACTGGGTTTTCTTTGCTGCTAACAACACTGCAAAAATCATCCATCTTAGAACAAGAAAAAAAAATGTGATTTGAGTTTATACAGACTTGAAACAAGTGTAATAATCTGCCAGTGCAGTGAGATAATTAGACTTATTAAGAATTCTTAAAATAATAATAATAATTCTAAAACAAGACATTATATCTCACTGCATTGTTACTACTTAAGTTATTATGTCTTATATCAAGTGTAAAGACGTATTCTGACTTGAAATTAGACAAATATACTTAGTAAGATTTTGAGTTTTTGCAGTGAAGGTGATAGAGTGAGTCCTTTTTCTAAATCTTTTCACCATTACTCATCACGTGACGGCTGATCAAAAAAAAAAAGTTCAATGTCGAGAGTTGGCACCGTTGATAAATTACAGCGGGCGAAGGGGTCTCTGGCACTGAGCGGCAATCATCAACCTTCAGGATGAAAAGATGATGTCCAGCCAAGATGGTTCCCAGTGTGAGCGCGGCTGAAAGAGAAGGAACGGGAGAGAGAGAGGCAGAAAGGGGCTTTTCTTCTTCGCTGGCAGGGGTTCGCTCCCCAATAGGCTTATTTCTATTTCTCCCCTCCGCTCCTCTCGTCCCCCTGTTTCCCAGTCCCTGTTGTTAGGAGCTAACAGAGGGTAAAATCGAAGGCTTGCATTCAGTCATCAACATCAAACGCCTCGCACGCCCCGCCCTCTGACCCCGCCCCCCCTTTGGTGCACGGCGTTGGGCGGAAGCTGCCCACTGCATCCCAACGCTGGCAGAGAGAGCCATGGGAAAAGCAAAAACATGTAAAAAGGAAGAGCTGAGACATCAAAGTGTCCACCTCTCACACTGGGTCTCCGTAAAGCTGCTTGTCGCCCCGTGGGAGGGACGTGACGGATCTCAGCCGAGGAACATGATGATTAGATCAGGATTGAATGTGTTATTCTGATAGCCTTAGTGTGTTCCCTAAAACTAAAACATCCAAACATGTCGTCCCCGTGATAAGACAGCCGTTTGTTTGTGTGTACATATGGATGGGCTGGAGCACCGGGGTCTTCATTGTGAAGCAGCCAGCCGTGTCTCCTCTTCCTGTGAAGTGAAGGCTCCAACAGGAGAGGAGCGAGGAGGGGGGGGGGGGGGGGAAGAGATTATGACCTCAAATCAGCAAACTTACTTCTCCCCGACCCGACACACTCACATGGCTTCACGTATGTTCTTACAAGCTCCGCAGGGGAAAGGAACTTCCACACACACACACACACACACATAAAACACACACACACACACACTGCTCCGGTCAATGCTATTGAATTCTAATAAAGATAAAAGTGGTCTTTGAAGAGCAGCGCAGAGCCCAGGTGACCCCCTCCCCCCCTTCCCTTCTTCACACTCCAACCCTTCCTCCCCGCTAATCTCCACACAGTTCAGATTTCCAATACTTCAATCCCCCCCCCCCTCCCTCTTATCAGATTCAGCCTTGCTAATTGTGCTTCTCTCCCCCCCCCTCCTTCTCTCTCTTGTCACCCTCTCTCTCTCTCTTCATCTATCCACACCCTTCATGTTTGGAAACGGCAGGACTCTGTTTGGAAACAAGATCAAGTCGGTGGCCAAGAAAGCCTTCTCTGGCTTGGAGACCCTGGAACACCTGTGAGTATCCCACAATGCTTTTCTACCCCTCCTCCCAAAGCCAGAGAGAGAAAGTAAGGAGGAGAGGGTGCAGTGTAGGGGTGGTGGTGGTGGTGGTGGAGGGGGGGGGGTACAGGGGTTGCCAAAAGTAGCTGGCAGAGAGCAGGCCGCTAGCAATTTAATAGCGTCTTTGTAAAAGGAGAAGACAGAGGCTTTTGCGACGCCCAGCTGCCTCGCTCTCGTTAGCCTAGCGCAATCTCAACTTTGGCCTTTTCTTTTCTGCCGCTGCGCAGGAACAAAGTTATTGAGCATATGGCCAGATCCGCAGAAGAAATGGAATTCCTATAAGCTCTTTCACAGGCCTCGTGTCAAACCAGGGCAGGGAGGGAAGGAAGAGCTGGCATGCATCCTCAGATAAACGGGCCTCGAGTCAGACCCTCGCTAATGAGGCCTGTGTAATGTGAATACAGTGGATGAGACGCTGTGTAATGTGAATAC
>CALSBZ010046870.1:490891-507515 GCA_943591055.1 Gobionotothen gibberifrons | reverse complement strand
CACACACACACACACACACACACACACACACACACACACACACACACACACACACTCTCAATGTGCCCCATTGAGCATATTGAGAAGTTGCCGGGGAAACACCGACAACATTGTTCCTGAGAGGATCCCGTCCCGAGAGAGATCTTGTTTGTGTGCTGTAATTAAAATGTATGATGAAGTGAAGTGAGAACCTGTTTCAGATAACATCTCAGGTGTAGAAATAGGATAGTTTGATGAGACTGAGAAGTGGTGGGATATCAAACTCAGGACATCTCACTCTGTGCTCGACTGCCTCACCTGTCTGTAATTCATACTGTGAAGCAAAACCAGCTGGCTTAGAGTTCCTTTATTGGTCCCACAGAGGGGGGATGCACATTGTTACAGCAAGAGTTAAGATAGAGACAACACATACAACACTATTAGATAAATGGCATGCACATAATATTTAACTGAGATGTATTTATTTAGGATAGACCACTTGAAATGGATCATCTCATTTTCAAGGGAGGCCTTACATATATAACAAATAGCAAGACAGTCAAAATAAATTGGAAAAAAATAATACAATAAAATCTTAAAAATCTTAAATACAACTTTGGACATTGTGGGGGAAACTTCTGAAGCAATTGGAGTCAGGACTCAGAGAGAGACTCGAGGAGAGCTGGAGCTTTGATGGCAAACACTGACAGGTTTATTTGGAGCTTCGGCCGGAGAATTCACAAGACAAGTCAAAGAGTCAGAGGTTCTGACTTCACGTCAATTCTGAAGAACTCCAGACCCGTGTATTTAGCTAGTTCAGAGAGAATAATCAACATTGTGCATAACAAGATAACTCCTCTATCAGCTGACGGCAACAGGCAGGAACAAGGAGACAAACCACTGAGAGCACAGCAGCCAAGGTTGCAGGTGCGTGTGCTCAGTCAGGACAGAACTGATACACTGGGTCAAAGCTATGGGCCTTGGAAAATATTCCCCCAACAGACATAACCACTATACACAGAGAGGTCATGAATACACATTATAACAATTTAAGTAAGAGTATAGTATAAGTACACATTCAGGTAGAAACGTAGCAACAGTAGCAGTATTTGATAAGTGTGACACGTAGAATGTAGGGATGCCAGAAACTGACCATGATCAAAATCGGACAGCCCTGGCGAATATTAATCGATTATTCGCCCGCGGGAGAGGAAACTTTTTTTTTTGTAACGGCTCAAATTTTTTTTATCCTTTCTTTTTTCATTTGCACTTGTCAGTTTGAAGTAGATCCACGAGGAACTCTTCTTTGAACGTACCGCTTAGTTCATCTTTAGTTGTGTTGTTCTCACTGTTCTGTATATCGCCGTGACGGTGAGGGGGGCGGGGTCGGTGTGTAGCAGGCTGCAGCAGTCTGTACTCTGCGCAGCCTGCGCTGCTGGCTTCCTCCAAGTTTACAGTAAAACAAACTGGTGGTGTGACCAATGTCCATTTACAATTGTTAATACTATTACTATTATTAGCATTAGTCTATATTTTGGTTGAAACTAAGCCATGAAAAAAAATTAAAACAGCCATGAACAAAAATTAAAATTAAAATTTCGATTATGGAGACTGTAACGATTATTCGAATAATCGCTGGCATCCCTAGTAGACTGTAGACTTTGATGTTGTAAAGTAACCCTAAGTAACAGAATCCCCCCCCCCCCCTCTGCCCCTCAGAAACTCCCCACCTGGCGCAGGAGATGGAGGACCGCAGCGTGGTGGTGGGAGACACGGTGGCCCTGCAGTGCAAGGCCCTTGGGAGCCCGCCCCCCCGCATCACCTGGCTGCGCAACGACCAGCCGCTGCGCCCCTCCGACAGACACCACTTCACCCCCGGCAACCAGCTGCTGGTGATCGGCGCCGCCTCTGTGGAGGACGCGGGGCGCTACACCTGCATGATGTCCAACACGCTGGGCACGGAGCGCGCCCACAGCCAGCTGCTGGTGACGCGCCGCCGCGGACCCTGCCCCTCCCCCTCGGGCCCGAGCACCGTCACTATAGGGATCATCGTCATCGCCGTGGTGACCAGCATCGTGGTGACGTCGCTGGTGTGGGTGTGCATCATCTACCAGACCAGGAAGAAGAGCGAGGAGTGCAGCGTCACCAACACAGGTGACTGCTCGGTCCTGATAGCAGGGGGGGGGGGGAGTAAACGCTGGGGTTTCTTTTAAGGCAATTTAGGAGGAGCTATGTGAAAATACAAATAAGTATCACTCAGCACATGAATAAGTACTGTATTTCAGTACAAATGTGAGTTACTTTACTTGACTGTTTCCATTTGATTTAGTTACACTTGAGAGTCACCGTTTTTGATGCCCACTAAAATCCATAGATGTAGAATATGTGTGATAAACTGAAGGATAAAGTGTTCCAGTATGAGTTAAGAAGATTCTCCTATTTCTCTAGCTAAATAAACAATGTAAAACTAATGGACAATGCACTAAGCCAAGTCAGAAAGCTGAACAAAACTTTGACTTAAAAAAAATAAAAACAGGGCTGTTTTTTTGGGGAACTCATGAAAAGGTGACATTTCAGAGATACATGTTTCATGGGACAGCAACACTGAAAACATATGATGATTTTATAATATAATGCAGTGATGTTGATGAATGAACCCTACAGAATATAAAAGAGTTACAATTAGAACAACCATAAACAGCTGTAAAATGTAACATACACTAATGCAATAGTAATATTATAAACATCCTTTATGATTGGTAAACAACTGTCAGGGAACATTTGACAGGGTGTGTAATTGTAGTGGAGTATATTCAAAGTGTGTTATTAGTAGTTTTAGTTAAGGATCAGAATACCCCCCCCCCCCCCCCAGCTCTGGTAGTAACGTCCCTCTTCTTCCCCCCCCAGACGAGACGATCGTTCCTCCAGACGTCCCCAGCTACCTCTCGTCGCAGGGCACGCTGTCCGAGCGGCAGGATGTGTGTATCCGCGTGGAGGCGGGACCTCAGCCCAACGGACACATCGTGGACCCCACAGGTACGTGTTTATGCTACCCTGCAGTTTCTCCCAGATCCCATGAGCCAAAAAAAGTTGGCCTGTTGCGTAACACCTTTCGTCTCTAAAGACCTGCTCTGCATCAGAAATAATGACAGCAGACATTCCAACCACAGTGTTGACATCCAGTTGTTGATTCTCCGCCTCTAAATCATTCCTTCTCTCTGCCTTGCAGGTTTCGACCCCGCCGCGGTGTGCACGGATTGCATGGAGAACGGCAGCAGCTACTCCAAAGACTCGGACTACCTGACGCACGGGTACGGCCACGCTGGAGACTTGGAGTACCAGCAGCACTCTTTGCCCCCCCCGCACCCTCACTGTTACCCCGGGGAGCCGTACTCCATCCCGCTCTGCAACGGGACCCCCAACGGGATCCGGAAGGACAACCAAGGCTCCACGCTCCCAAAAAACCACAACACGTTACAGATGAACCAACACGATAGAAAAGGTAAGGCGATACAAAATCCAGTGAGACTAAAAATGAGCTTCAGTTCAAATACATGCAACAGCTTTGGACAGAAACACTCCCCCTGAAGGCTTCTAGCAAGCGCTCTCTCCTGGAATATGATTTATATCAGGCGATACCCTGAGAAACCATTAGGAATCTCTTGTCAAGGCAAATTCCGTTGAATGTGATTGTTGATGGATTGGCTTCTACCAGAATTGGACACAATATGATAGCTGCACGCTCAGAGCCCCCTCAGGATATCTCTTTGGAAACTCTGTAAAGAAGCTCCGAGTCCTCAGCTGCTGCCAAACTGCTGCAGCCGCACGCCCGGGCCTGTTCTGGGATTGCAGCGAGAGAAAAAAAATGGTGTCCTCCGAATACCAATTCTCACCTCCACATGTCAACGCAGCGCTATGCACACATTCCACCGACCTCTGTATCCTAAAGCTGAATGCATATTTGTCTTCTTCACCACCTCACTGACTGATTTCTTCTTCTTTCTCCTCCATCAGCGAGACAGACTTCATCGTTCTCCCCGTCGCAGGAGGACTCCTTCCACAAGCCGGTGAAGCTGGCGAGCCCCGGCCGCCCGGACAGTGACTTTGAGCTCCAACAGACTCTGCTGTCTAACGGACACGCCGTCAGAGCCACTCAGAATGAGTGCGCCCCCCTAAGGAGAGCCAGCGACTAGCAGGCACCCCCCCAAAAAAAGCGGACTCGCAGTAGCCGAGCGGACTTTCTATATATATTTTTTTGCACTGGGAAAATAAACTGCTACCTCATATCGAGGGCGATCGATCCCCAGCCTCCTGGATCTGGACTACAAGAGAGCACCAGGAGGCGGGGGGGGAAGGCACAGGGGGGGGGGGGGGCATCCGGAGTTTGAAGGTGGAGCTTGTGTGGGTGGCGTCCCATCTGAGCGTTATCAGCTGTACATAGTTTAAAAACCTTCCTCTGGGAGGTGACCAATTAAAAAAAGTTCTAGCTCCTAAAAATGTGACTTGCATTTGAAGCATGTAAATGTAGGGAATCTTGTACAGTATACGTATGTGCAGGGGAAAAAGAGAAATATACCTTTGGACATTTGACTTGTACATAAGAGTTTTGTTATATTATATATTATATAACTTTTACAAAAGAGTATTTGAATTTATGTGCATGACAAAGAAAGGAGTGATGGTATTTTTATTTTTTCGTCAAAAAAAACAGCCATTTTCAGCTTTGACCAACATTCAGCTGCGGTGCCTTAATGCATGATCAAAGAAAACTCATCTTGTAATAGCCTATATCCAGAGACTTTGTGAGAGACAGTGGTACACTCTTATAGCAAACAAAAACAAACACTTGATTGCACTTGAATGTTTTTTCGCTGTGCCAAACATGGCCTTAAAGAAACACAGTTCACATTCGTTGTTGTTTTATGAAGGAAGAGCTTTGATGTAAATTATTTTGGTACGGTTCATGCTGGGATATTTGTGGGCGGTCAGTTCAAGCACTTTTTGTATTCACGTCATAAGCAAGCAGATTGTGAACATGATATCTGCCAATGGGAACGCAGGAGCCTCCTCTATGTGAGGAGACATTCCTCTTATTTTGATAAAGGATACAGTACATACTGTACCGTTAAGGCTCTTCCACCTGTTTCACAATACTACAAATGACTGCCAAGCTGTTCCGAGGTAGAACATGTTCCCCTCTGAGTCTGATTCGTTTCTTTATTTGTCCAAGAAAGGTACTTTGGAGACAAACGTTTGTTCAAATTCATTTTAACAGCTCATTTAAAAGCTGAAAGAAGCCAGTAATGCTCATTCAGTTTGGAAGTGGAACACCTGCTATGTGTTCTTGTTCACGTTCATTTGGAAATCTACAGCTATGTGACATTTAATTGGCTGAATGCTTAATTATACAATTGTTATTCCATGTAGACATTTTCTTCAATGTCCAGAGAATCAGGTCTGCACATTGTCCGGAGTTTCCCTTTCACACATGTCACACACAACAGAAGATTATTCGTGTCAGACGATGTCTCACTGGAAATATTTAGTTTGTTTTGTAGGAGGCCCAACATGACACATCACACTGTGATCATGTAGCCAGTTCGTAATTTGGTCATAAGCCATCATAAATGTGTCTGCCAATTCCGATGCCAGCTAGAAGTTTGAGAATCTGGTCTAAACCGTAATCAAGCGTTTTTTTTGTAATTGCTTTCTGCAGTTTTGGGGCGTTCCTTTTAAGTTTTGCTATAGAAATGTCATCAACGCCCCCAGACATCGGACATTTCATAGACTTCGTACTAGGGATCTGGCAGGTTAAAGTCCGTTTTTATATTTAGGCCGTCCTAGTCAAAAGTTGCAGTGCATGTGTGAAAGGGGCTTTAGAAAGACGGAGAATGTCTAATTGTTTTACTGCTGTAATGTGCCTCAACATCCACCGTTGTGCATTCACAGGCAAACGGCCAGTACTCTGCCTCCGTCTCATCACCACAGTGTAACAATAACTTCATCATCATCACTTCAGTTGTTTAAGGTTTCTAAAAGGTTGATGCTGTGAACAGTTGGGAAGCTTGTGAAATGTGCTCTAACCAAACTATTGGAGGAATAATACAGTCGGGTGTGTCTACAATCCCTGCATACACTGGGTCAGAATTCAGTCAAAAGTAGTTACATGGTCTAATGTATTCATGCGCCAGTTGTTCAAACTGTGTTCTGTTACCAGTGGCCTTATCAAGGTAAACTGGAGGACATGCTCCTCTGGTTACACCTGATGGCACCTATCAGAGGTGATTTTACCAGCAGGACCAATCAGAGATCCCGGTTTGGAAAGCTAATCCCAGTGTAGCAGGTAAAAGGGACAAAAGGGAGGGAGGGGCAGTTCATGTTCTGAGTAATTTATTGAAAACTGTTCGAAAAACCGTTGAACCAATGTCGAAGCTGAAACAGTGAAGTGTCTAACATGGCATTGAAGTGTCTAATAAAAATCACATTTTGCTATTATGGGATGTGTCTTCATGTGTTTTTTTGTATGGAAAGAGTGACCGTAGAGTCACCAACAGCTGAGTTAGCATTTAGCAACCGTCACGTCACAGTGGTCATGGAGAAGCCATCAACTAATGGAGCATGCACCAAGACATGAAATCCAAGAGACCTTGATCTTCAAAGCACTGAAGACGCTTGTGCCTGGATAACACACACACACACACAACGCTAATCTTCCGACCAGGAATGTGTCCTGGCTCCCTGAAGCTCCAAAGACAGCAGGCATACTTTTTCCTTCTGCGGGCTGTTTAAAATATTTGCCATTGAGTCGTAGCTGACTGAGGGTCAGTGGCTGGCCAGAATGTGCATTCCAGATGGATGTTTGTCACCGGATGATTGACATGCTCCCGGCCGTGGCCTCCACCAATCACACACTGACCATTGTTGTCCAACAGCCCAGTGACAAGCAGCATGACAAACGCTCCCACCTGTGAGGCCATCCGTCTCCTGACAGGATTTAAGTCTTCAGTTTTACCTCCGAAGGACAACACTGAGCTCATTCACTAAATACAAGAAGGGAAAACACTTGACTATGGCTAACTGTTCCTGCATATGTTTAAATGTTCCTTCTTAAATCAGCGTAGGTTATCTTGGTGTGCTCTCAATTTGAAAAGAGGGAACATTAGTGGAGATTGGCAACAATAAGTATGCATTTGACTGGCTGTTGCAGAGGAAGGAGTCTTTTTACTGCAGCTACAGTACAAGAAAAGATCATGTGTAATTTAAACACAAAGGCTACCATTAAATGAATCTCTGAGAAAACCACCGACATTACATTTTAAACTCTTCCTCCATTATTGCAGTACATCTTAGAGCCTTCCTTTTTCCTATAGTAAAATGTGGATACTATATCCAACATACATTTAAAAAAAATACCAATACCTGATGCCTGTGGCGTGTGCAAAATTACCCAACTCGCCTGTACAGTGTTACAGGCGCTCATTTTGCAGCTCATGAGCTCAGAGATTGGCTGGAATATTCATGTAAAAAAGATGCCATCTTCTGCTATGCATGTAGACATTTCGGTTCAAGTACGTCCGAGACCACAACTGGCTACAACAACTGGCGCCATGCTCTTACGTGATAAGGGACTGGGAAGGCATGAATCAAGCAAAGAGCACATGAAGTCAGTGGGTTTGTGGAAGGAGAGGTTCTGAAACAGTTCTGTTTCATGTGGGTGTTGAGATGTATCCATAGATCTCTTAATTTTGCTCTCAAAGTGCACCAGATTGATGCTTTTAACTTCAATATTTAAAAAAAATCTTCCCAGGGGAGCATGCCCCTGGACCCCCCTAGAGGAGGTGAGGACCCCCCCTAGAGGGTGTTAGGTCCACTCCCCACTTATAAAAATAGCACTTTACCACTGCACCCTCTCTAATCTCAGATGCACCCTGAGTCATTTTGTTCTGGAACCGGGCCTGAGTACGCCGATGTAGCCATAGCTAGCAGACGGCTAGCTTAGCCTAGCATATTAAAGACTGAAACAACGGAACAGCTAGCCTGGCTATAAAGAGTAAGTTAGTAAGCTTCAGAGGTGCTAAAGACAGATTGTGTTGCTATTGGACTGAGCCAGCCAACTCTTCCCCCTGTTTCAAGTTGTTGCGCTAAGCTAACAGTATCCTAGCTGTAGCATCATTCTTAGCGTACTGGCACAATAATGGTTTATCCTGAATATACATCTTTAAGTGGAGAAAATGTATGTCTTCTCAAAACTAAAGCTACTAAGGTCACACAATTGCTGTATTGTTGAATGGCTGTTGTTTTGTCAAGCTAACTTTTTTTAACTGGCAAGTTTACAGGTTTGAGCTTTAGGAGTCACTCTACAATGTCAAATCAATCAGGCTAACGACCTGATACAAATATTTCACAATAAACCAGACAGCTATATCCCAAACTGTAATACACCTGAGGCTAATAATACAACTAGAGCCTTGTTAATTTAACAAAGTGCTCATTGTTGTAGGGATCCTTAGTATAAAATGAAAGCCCTTGCAGGTGGATGAGCTCAGTTGTGCTCCAGCGGGATTGTAACAATGATGAGATATTACTCCGTCTCCCCCCCGGTGGGTCTTAAAACAGGTGGCCAGACTTAGCTAAGAGAAAAATATGGATTACACATTAAAATGATCATGAAATCACATATTGGAAGCTTAACAGGGCCTTCTATTGGGGATCAAATCAACAAACCTCACCTTAACATAAAAAGAGTCTTTAATTACATCACTCATTGTTTCCCACACATACATGTTGAACAGTAAATATGCTAGACTTGTGGGACAGGGTGTGGCTCCATTTAACACGCTACCATTTGTTACAGGAGTGTGAGCTCAGGCTGTTAAACTCAACAGCACTGATGAGCAGGAATGCAGCGATCAGGCCCTGGATGACTCTTCCCTCGAGCACCAGGTGTTCCTTGCTTTTCGGGGCCCAGCAGCATGGAGGTGCAGGGGCCCCCAGAGGAAGAGGGTGCTTCTCCAAGAGATGCTTCCTCCGCTGTTCCTCCACCAGGCTGAGGCTCAGGATGCTGTCAGAGGACGAGCTGCTACAGTAAAGTGCTGCGGACTTTCTCGTAAGCTCCCAGGAAGATGAAACCGCCCACACTGATGAAGGTCATCCTCGGTATGCAGCCTGCAAACAGACTGCAGACAAAGAAGAGAAAGAACCATACGTGTTATTGCTGGAATCACATTTTGTAAAAGAGTTTTGCTAAATGGTTTTCCAATACTAAAACCAAGAGGACACATGACAAACATTAATCTCTCACTGTTGTGCAAGGCAGCGTTAACAAGTGTGTATCTGCATTAATAATGGTAGTGGTGGTCTAATGGATAGCGAGGTGGGCTGAAGGTGGGCTGAAGATCGGAAAGTTGTGAGTTCAAATCCCGCCTGGAACACCACCACTAGTGTGCACTTGAGTAAGGTACTTAGCCCTCAGTTACTCCAGGGAGAATGTCCCTGTCAACACTAACACAGTGTACTGCACAGTGATGAAGGATCATACCACAGTCTATGGCTAAAGAAAAAGCAAAAAGATAACTTGGGGCTAAAGGCGAACTAGTGTTGGAGCTAAGTATTTAGGCGGCTTACCAAAAACTACTCAAAAAGCACATTGCATTGAAAAGAGATAAGGGAAACAAAATTGCTGATTCATTTTCTGATTTGGGTAGGCCTTATCACATTTTTCGAGTTTTAAGGATTTCAGGGTAACTAACTGTTTCTAACCAAAAAAGAAGGCTTCACTATGGCATATAGTTCATTTCATAACAGGGCCCGTACTAAGCTAAGCATGAATATGAGTGTTTCATTTCCACAAAATATTTGGAATGACTTTGCCACATGCACGCACCTGAACTTCATCAAGAAGCACATGTTACAGGAGGAAGTCGTTTTTTTTTTTCTTTTCGTGATCACATCTCCGAAATGTACCAGTTGTAGCTTAAAGAAACCCTTTGAACAGAGCTGAGAGCTGCTCCGACTGCCTCAGGTACTCTTCCACAGTATTTGTGGGTAATTTACCGTGCCTTCATGTGTGGGTCAATCATGTTGCCTCCACCTCATAGAGAGCAATAAGAGCCCACGTTACAGCGACTAAGGCAAAAATAAAAAGCTGTTGACGTTGCGGGGGTCGAAGGATGTGATGAGCTATGAGAAAGCACCAGTCTCCCAAGAACCCCCCTGCCTCTCCCCGCTCCACACAGCTGTTTTTGGGATTAGGCATAAAGCCCCCACCCTGAGGCCTCCCTGGAACTCTCACCCCCCCTTATTTCTCCCTGTGTGCATGACTGATGGCCGGATGACATCCACACATGTCCCTCCGCTGTCCTCCGTCTCTCCGGCCAGCGGCGGCCCCCTCAGCTGGCTCCATTGTCCGGGGATTTCTCCTCCAACATCTCCGTTTTCTTGCTGCGTCATCCATTTCTCAGACACATGCTCACGTTGTCCAGTCTCCCTTTCCATGTCTCGCTCTTCTTTTCATTCCACTATTCTCTCTGCCTTGTCTCTCCCTAGTCGTGTATTTGCCTACCAACACCTTCTGCTTGCCAACACGCCTCCACGCTCACATGGTCGGACCCTAGCCAAGCTCGAAGTAATGGATTGTGCGTACAGGGATGTTTGCCTGTAAGTGTGTGTGTGTCTATGTGTGTGAGAAAGGAGATGCACACAAAATGTCAGTCTGCATTCATCATTTGGGTTGGTGTTTGTGTAAGTTCTTGTGTTTCTGTCCCATTTTGTGGAAACTTATTAAGATACCAGAAACGTCTGTGTGTTTTCCATCACCTGTGGGCGAGCAGATGCTGACGAGAGGCTTTTGTATGGTTCTGTTTTTCATGGCAGAGGTTTGAATTGTTATAATAGAAAAAGCACAAGTGTTACTTATAACTGTAACAATGGCTCTGTTCTGATCACTTGTCCAATTGAGTCATGAAACAACACCAGGACCCTGAAACTGAAGCAGCTAAATGCAATTCAGCAATGTTTGATATAACTTTTTACAGCTGTGCTTTTCAAACTGTCAAATGTTACATTATTGTTTGTTGTTTCATGAGATACAACCAATTACAGAGGCGATTGGACGATCATGTGATTTAGTTTGCACTCAATTCTAATTTTGAGATTACATCATTAGGGTTACAAACTGGACATTTACCAGTCTCTGATTCAACCGATTGATGGGAAATTGAGGACTATTTTTCTCTGGAGTTTGACCCATACTAGGGACTAACAGTTTGTATATCTCAGAAGTCAGTACATATGTTGCTTACATTTTTAATATTCTTAATTGAACCCGTCATTCAGGAGTCTCTTTCATTTATGTGGGTGCAACACTAAGTTACGGGAGTTCCTCTTTGAGAATAATGAGCATTAGACATGAAAGAACATGCATTGTCATTTTGGGTCGCAACACCTTCTCAAATTGAAGGACTATCAGGCCCACTAACAGTAAAATGAATTGTTAAAATTTAAAATAACATCGCTCTTCACAAGGCAGGCGGCACGTGATACAATGAAGGAAGCCGCATGCAGTGGATTGCAGTCTATTGACTAAGGTTAAGAAAACAAAATATCAAAAGAACATGAGTCATTTTCAAAACGTTCAAGCACCCGTGGGAAACAGATGATAAGTCTTTCAAAAGATCTTATCATCACAATTTGGCATCTTGGATTGATCTTAGCTTGGCAGTCCATTACTTTTTACAAGGATGCACTAACTTTTTCCTGACAACCAAGAAACAAGAACAAAAAGCTACTCGGTGGATCTTAAGTTGAGGTTTTGACATTTCAGCTTTCACTGTTAATGTAAGATGTAGGTCACCAACAGACACTGCAAATGCAAAGCTGTACAAGGTGCAAAGCATGTCAGGGATCTCTAAGTCATCCCAAGTATTCACAGAATGCCAAGGCCCGGATCGGGTGTTTTCTGAAAGACGTCAAGTGAAGGGTTTAGTTGTGTGGGAGAGGCAAAAAGTGTGTTTGTGTGAGACAAGGAGAATCCAAGTGTGTTAAATAAAGAGCGAGACATTAGTCAGAGGTTGCTGTCCTGCCCTTCAGCGAGCTCTTTCCATCCCAACACAGCTTTCCATCACCATCTGCTGAAACATAAGCCACAGGCCCGCTGAAGGAAACTACTTAGCATTACTGACACAGCAATATTACATATGATATTCAAAGCTAATCAAAGAGATGCAATCACGTACACAGAGCAGCTGGGCAGCTAAACAACGTGATAGACACAACAAGTCTGGACGTATTCACCTCTAACGTCTCATGTGGTGGATCTGATCGCCAGCAGTGTGAGGAATGAACTAATTTTAAACTCAACGCTCTTGTTTTGTCTCGGCTCCGGACTACTGTTACATGTCCTGTCTGGGATCAGGCCCACCTGTGGAGTCCGAGACGTCAGAGCAGAGCTCACATATTCCCCCTCGGCTCCCCCGGGTGCCCTGACTCGCTCTGACATCACAGCCTGGCCAGCCACTCAGAGCTGTCAGCCCCCTATTGTCGACAAATCACCTCTCCTGAGGATCGGACTAAATATAGTTCCATTGCATGACAGGAGAGTGCATGAGAACAGTGGTAGACTCCAAGAAATGTCTCAGATAGGGGAGTAGAAAAAGGATGGGGTACTCGAAGAACAAGGGTGGACATATTTTAATGTATATTAGAGTACATTTTTGGTACTTGTTGAAGAGCAGGAATGCTAAGGTTAACATTTTCAGAGGATAAGTTCAAAAGGAAGAGACTAAACTAAAGAAGTTACATCAGTTTGATGTTTTACACATTCCTTCAGTAGAGAGTGGGTCTACTTGAACTTCTGGGACAAAACGTGATAATAACAAAAATAACAAAAAGTAAGAAACACATGTACCGCCATGTCTCTAAAAACGTTGTCAGCCCAAACAGACATCACAGGAAAAGGATTAAACGTAAAGTATGTGAGGTGTTGGGGATGGTCTTTGGAAAAGGGGTGCATTCATATATTTTCCAGCAAAACACCTTCATAAGTCTAGAATTCAGGCTTGGGGATAAACAGAATACATGCAATAGTGTTGTTTTATTAGGATAAGAAATTAAAAAAATAATCAGATTGCCGATACATTTAACAGAAATGGTGGTTATTAACAGGAGTTTAAAATACATTTTGTAATAAAGAAGGATATACAACCAAATCAAAGTCACCTTAATAGACTCACCTAAAAAGTCTATTAAAGGAAAAAATTGCTCCAATGGGTGAAGAACATTTTGCCTAAATGCACTTGAATTTTTTAACAGGATGGTTTGCGAGGGATTCCAGTTAAAAATAATATCACGATAAATGGTTTTGCCGAAAACGTCCAAGCTTGAATTTTTTTCTTCTAAAATGTAAAGCAGACTTCTGGTCCAGCAAGCAATTCAGGACAAACGGGACAAAAGGGACATTTGCATCTAAGTTAATTAAATATGATTTATACGGGTACTGCTGCTGCTGCTCTAAGTTAAATCCAGTGACAGAGATGTGCCGAATGATTCGAGTCCCAGGATGATGACAGCATTTTCACATCTGGAAGGCAGAAGTTGCACTGTACTGCGATGGTGTTCCCCTTCTGCTTTAGAAAGACTGGGGAATTCTCTGACTTTATTTGCAGTAACTTAATCATTGTGATTCAATTGGAGTACTGACTAGTTTTTCCAACAGGTAATTAACCTCCAGGGTTCATACACTTTTTCACCAATGATTTTCAATGACTTCTCCATGACCTGTACCTAATTTTCCATGACCAAAGAAAGTACTCTTTCTCAGCGGTACCACTGAAAATGGTTTATTTTAACATGGAACAGGAAAATAAGGTCTGCATCTGAAACATGTTGTGCCTATCTAAAACAAATCCAATAGCTTACCAGCTTCTACAGACTAAAGCAACTCAAATCTCTCACCAGCAAAATACCTTGACAGTTAAATGCCATTTTAGGATACGATATGCGATACAGTATTTATTATCGTTATAGTATTACTATTTTGGCGATTTGATCAAATATAAATTATATTTGATGCAACTTTAGTTACATTTCCATGACTTTTCCAAAACCTTGGAAAAAAATATTGTTTTCCATAACTTTTCCAGGGCCTGGAATTAGCATTTTGAATTTCCATGACTTTTCCAGGTTTTTAATGACCGTAAGAACCCTGAACCTCAAAATGAAGACAGACAACTTTGCTAGTAATATTATATTTTTCCCTTTGTCAAAAGTGCTCAAATCGCCCAACTTACCTTTTCTGTTTTTAAATGGTGAAAAACAAATATTCCTTGGGCCATACAAGTATAATTAAGTTCATTCACAAACATCCTTTTGTTGCGGCACAAACAAGTCCTTTGTTTACTTTCCCTCCATTTTGCTTTACATGAGGCACAAAGCAGACGCAGCCCGGAGGCCATGTTGCTTATTAGTCTTTGTTTTGACATGCTTCCTGGTGCAGTTTGGTTACTAGAGATGGAGGGGGGGGTATGCGGGGTGAGCTCCCCTGCTCTCTGCTAACCCGGGGTCTCTGGGGCATGGCACACACATGGAAGCACTTTAGAGCTTCACTACACTGCAATTGGGCCTATTACCATAATTACAGCTTTAAAGCCCGAGCAATTTGTATCAGGCATGCACCAGCGCAACCACCAGGCCTTTGGCCCTGCGGAGAGAAAGCCCCCTCCCCCCTTTTTACTTTCTACACACTCTCCCCTGTCTCTGCATTTCATTATATTAGTTGCTCTCTTTCTTCTCATCCGTCACCTTCTCAGGTTCCATCAATATCAGAGGAGTTTCTGCATCGTGTTGTACGGCTTATAGCGACGCACATTATGAGAGAGTTTTACAGCTGGACCCCGGGGAGCGCTGGAGGAGATAGAGGAGTGGAAAGATAGGAAAACTTCAAAGCGTGGTGCAGAGGTGGGGGACTGGCATCAAAGCGCTCCTCCGAACATTACCATGGGTTACTGTTGCAGCTGGGAGAGTGGGATCCAGGCTTTTTTCCATCGGGGCCCGCCAACTATCACCTCATCGAGATCGTGCAGTAGTCTCAAACATGATCTTTATTAAAATTGACGGCTGGCTTATTACTGATGCTCGAGAGCGGTTTGTAGGGGAATCACCCTTGGCTCATATTAAACACAAAGCTGAAATGTAATTAGTCTTTGATTAGATTCCAGCGCTGCAGCCCGCACAAACAAACACAGAGGTTTGTGTTCGTAAGAGTGTGTGTTTGTGCGTCCCACTGGTGCTTGGCACAGTCCCAAACCAAATCTGCTATGAGCATTAAGCCGAGGTGCATCCTAACTAAGTGATGGCGGCTTGTACACAAGCGGGGCTATTATTCACGCCGGCTGAGTGTTTGTTTTAGTGCTGGCAGCCCTCGGCGGCCCCATTAGACCTGGCCTTTTGTCCGGTGCGCATCATAAACACATCAAAACACTCAAATAAACCCTTCCACTTGGCCCCTGTAACACCTTAATCAATAGGTCGGTGCAGCGAGTGGGCGGGGAAAAGCTTTTATAAGTCTAATTTTTCAGCTGCGGCTGTAAATTCGCCTGCCCACCGGAGTAGCGACTCTATCATCAAACTTGATTACGTGAGGGATCGGGCGCGGGTTGAATCAAATCATGTCAAATAAGAGGTTTTTAAAAGCGGTTTGTGTAAAGAGGCTGTTCAGCTGTCACGTTGGCAATCCCTCTGAAATGAAGACTCACCCTGGTAGGCCGCGGCTCCTCCACACGTTGCAAAGCACCCTGGGGATGTTCCCCCCCGCCTCGCTCGACCCAGCCTATAGAGAGGGAGACAGAAAGAGAAAATAAAGGTATGATGACGGATGGATCGTCTCCTTCCCTTCCCCCCCCCCCCCCCCCCCAACGGACACCCTGTTTAGTCTTCTTCAGCCGAGCTTCCTTCACCTCCCCCCTCGCTTTTTTTGTATCCCTTCATTTCTCCTCATGGACAGCTGGGTCGGCGAAGGTGACACCTCCAACACCCACCCAGGCACCCCGTTGGAGAAACACCCAACCATTTGCCCACCCAAAAACACACTCGACAAGTTGTCCCTCCCCACCTGTCAGTCTAGAACTTTTATTTATATAATAAGGCTTAGCCGGCCAGAGAGTTTTTAATCCATCACTGTGGAGTGGCACAGGGGTCTGAGAGCTGCAGGAGAGGGGTGCCGGGGTTAAGTGAGGGGGGGGGGGCATTTCTTGCTACTTTGCACTTCTACTCCACTACAATTCAGAGGTCAATAGTGTACTTTTACTCCACTACATGTTTTAAATAACTTAACTCATATTTGGAATAATGATGTGAAATATAATCAACACTTAAATAAGACTTAAGTTACACCTGGAGTCAAATTCATCCTGTAGTTCACAAAGTGATTAAAAGTTTTGATGATTCCTAAATGCAGCAATATTTATAATCAAAACTATGCTATAATGTATATTATTCTGAAAATGGCCAATCTGTTTAATGAGTACTTTACTTTTGGCACTTTAAGTAGATTTTGATGCCAATCATTTTCTACTTTTACTAAAGTGCAAAATCTGAGTACTTTTCCACCTCTGCCGACAGTAGAGGGGAAGAAAAAAAGGCGTGTGTGTGT
>CALSBZ010046870.1:448472-475388 GCA_943591055.1 Gobionotothen gibberifrons | reverse complement strand
CACACACACACACACACACACACACACACACACACACACACACACACACACTTTTCTGGGAGCATTGCCCACAGCAATAAAACACAGACCACAGTACTTCCAGCAAACCAACCGCTGCCTGCCGGCCAACTGAAATGCTTCTCTCTCCGTTTCTCACTAACAGAAACATCTTATCAGCTGGGAATCAGATAATAACAGCAGCAGCACAGCTGGAAATAACAGAATCTCCATACTGAGAGAAGTGTATACTGGCAGTGACGCAGCTATTTTGAAAAAGCACACACAGATAGATGAGTTAGTCAAACAAAACCTTGCATGGACCTGATCAATCTGTTTCACGGCCTCGGCAAAGGCTGCTCAACATAAAGCTGAGCTGCACTATCTGTGGATATGAAAACACCAGCCTGTTATGGATAAGACACCCAAGCTGTTTTTAAATATTATCTAACTTCTCATCCAGTCACTAACTTTCTCTTTTTAGGCAATACAGCCAAAATACAATACATTAATAAAATGAAGGTGCTAAGCTAAGATGATATTCAGGGTCATTTCCACGTCATTGTGTAAGTCCATCGCTGTCCTCTTATTCGCCCTTTTCTGGTGACTGAAACACAGAAATGATCTTTAGTTGATGTGATGGAAACTGGGGGATAAAACCCTCAGATTTATGTTGATGGAATTTAAATGTTCCATGAGCAGTGCCAATATTTCTGTGAGTAAAATGACACCATCTGCGATCAATGAACTTGTGGACAATGATCCCTCGCTCTACGCCTCCTGTACCCAGTCCCGGACTGGCCATCGGGAGGACCGGGGGGTTTCCCGATGGCCTGGCCTGTTAAGTGGCCGGCCTCACACAGGGTGACTGGCTGTCTACATGATGTGGCCTGCCGACATGCTCACTGTCATACAGAACAGTGTTTAGATTAACTTAGTCTAAGTTCTCAGTGAGTCTCAAACGGTTTGGTCACCATTTATGTAAACACATATTTCCATTTGAGGGTGTCAGTGTTTTTTCATATTGGAAATGGTATGTTATTGGTTATGGCCATGATTTTATGATTATTGAAATGTATACAGTTCCGTTTCATATAGGTGTTTTCCATAGATCTAGTCTCTTTATTTCCCCCTCAAAGTGCACCAGATTGATGCATTTAACTCCAACATTTAAAAACAAATCTTACCGGGGGAGCATGCCCCCGTACCCCCCTAGAGGATCCGAGGTCCACCCCCACTTAAAATCACATGGACAGGTTCCTAAATACATTTACAATTTTTTTTAAATAGCAACCCATATCCATATGTTTATTTGTGGGTAGTAGATTTTAACTATAGGGCTATCACTATGGGCCCTGCCTGTACCTGTTCGCTCTGCCATCGCATGAAGGGTCTGCTAACAAGCGACCAACTGAAAGGTTAATGTTGTTGCACGTCACAAAGGCACGTCACAAAGGCATATTTGTCTTCTGGACCAAGTGGTAGATGATCCCAGCCGATAGGGCTAATAATCTTGTATAGATGTGTTTTACGACTGTCTTTTACAAGAACACTGCTCCTTTGTCTGGTACAGATTTACTCATTGCTGGAACCAAACATGTACATTTTATTAATCTGACATGGTTTGAATGACTTCTGTGGTATACTAAGCTCCAAGTATTAAACCATGTAAGCCCCTCGGCTCACATAAACAGCCGCTCCAGGTTTCACTGCCTTGAATGTAGATGAGTGTTGAATTATGAATTGTTTTGAACCCCTAACCTCTGCAGGGGTTGAGTGAGGTGAACGCTCGTGGTGCTAGTGACACTTTATATTTCTCTCTTTCCATTAGACATTAAGCAGTGACATCACAGCGTGACCCCTGACATTCAGGTGGTCTGTTCCAGATGCTTGTAGGTCGTAAGCGCTGCTGCTAGCATGATGATGGTTGTGACTGAGGAAAAAGGGGGTAGGCATATGACTGGCTGTATGGGGGGGGGGGGGGCAGGTGCTGCTTCTGGAGAGACTCGTACGACTGTGTTGGAAAATGGGCAACAGAAAAACCTAGCAAACTACAAAACAGTGTGGAAAGTATCTGCAAGTCACAGTGGATCATAGGTTTTATTGAATCCAAAGTTACTGTGAAATGAGAAATGAGATATGCATCATTGTAATCCTTCAGTGTAATTACTGGTTGCTTCCCCGTGTCTGGTTATAGCACGGCACTGATTTATCCTGCTTCCACTCCCCTTAACTCTCACTTTCTTCCGTCACTCCAAGTGAAAATAAGATGTTACTGTTATTTAAAGTGGCTCTGATTGAAGGTTTACCTCGTGTAAAGGTGTCCTATAGTGACTGTATAATAGGCTGGTTGATTGAGATGGGATTACCGTATTTAGGCAGTTAGGGTATTATGTCACTTCAATGCCTGTGGAGCTCAAGTGGAACAGGTGTCCAATTCAAACAAACTCTACATTGCAAGAATTGCCGTCTGGGGAATAATGCATCACACTCAATCGTGTGTACTGGCACCAGATTCCAGCGTAAGGGAGCAGACTCTTGACACGAGTTTCCTTCCACATGACATTTAAAACCACTGCTGTCCCTTTTCCCTCCAATCCAGACCTACTACCCCCCTCCGTTACATA
Source organism: Gobionotothen gibberifrons (assembly GCA_943591055.1). NCBI lineage: Eukaryota > Metazoa > Chordata > Actinopteri > Perciformes > Nototheniidae > Gobionotothen > Gobionotothen gibberifrons. The sequence continues at coordinate 472,764 of CALSBZ010046870.1, read as the reverse complement.
CACAACCCCCACCCCCCCTCCCAGTCCCTTGCCTGGCGGTTGAGGCTGTGCATTATTAGAAACACATGTGGAGTACCAAAGGTTTTCTGCTCGCATTGAGACAAACATGCTTTAAGTTGTGGGAAGCAAACACAGCCCCGAGACCCGGAGAGACACACTGACTAATATTGGCTGCTGTGGTCATGTTCACAGCACTCACACATACAGAAGAGGGGAGACACATTAAAAACAACTTTATCTGTGTAAAAAGAAACATTGTCTTCTTCCTGGAGAAAAAAAAGTCTGGCATTAAGATCTGGTAATACATCTCCACAGGGAGGCGCAGAAATGCACAGAGAATTCCTTTCTTCTATTACAGTTTAATGATGGATTTGAGAGTGGATTGAAGAGCTCAATGGGGACAAACGTACTTAACATAAGCGTGTGATGCATGGCTCACAGTGGCACGGACTTCCAATGCATCATCCTCAACGGAGAACCGCAGAGAGCCCACTGTCCCTTTCGGCCAAGTCTGCACCGAGCAGAAAGCACACATGTGGCTCTGACAGCATGGCAGCTAACTCCTTAAATACATCCGACTGTAGAGGTCATTAATAACACCACGTGTTGATCTTCGGAAGGTACTGAGGTTTAGTTGGATTACTGTAGCAGGAAAAGCCACCAAAGTTCACCCCAAGGAAGGCCAGATGTTTTAAGGGAATGTAAAAAAGAGGCCAGCTTGGATGTAGGTAAACGCACAAAAGAAAGTGAAAACACAAAATTGGATACCAAAAACAACACTAATGTGAATGACATGTGAACAGAAGCCCATCCATCCGTCATCAAGATTGGCGTAGGGAGTAAAGCATTAATCCCCAGAGGGACATGTGTGGTAAAGTGATAGAGATCACGCAGTCGTTCTCTGAAGCTTAAGAAGGCCATCAGTCTTCTAACAAGGGTCAGATCAACCTGCAAACAACTCAACAAGAGGGAGGCGTTCCAAAATGATATTCCATACCTCCAGCAGGAAGACAGATAATGATCCATCAAAGAAATGAATGCTGGGAAAATTCTAAATGTGAATAGAAACTTCAGGTTGAGGCCTTTCTTTAGCATTTCATCTGGCTACCTTTACATTCATGTAAAATCCTTTTATACAAACATTTCGAAGTTGAGAATCATTTAATGGTGTGCTAATTGGCATTGCATATCTAACTGTGTCCACAACATAGATAGCACACACTGTTCTATTGTTTGTCCTTATCACATAAGAGGTCAAACACCCGTCTATAGGTCAAGTCATGTCAAGGGTCAGATCTACAGAGGTCAACAGGTTTTCTCAGGTCTCTTGAGCTTCTTATTGATCACAGAGTAAACAGATAAGGTAGCACCAGTAGCTCATAGTCTTTCAAACATTCAGATCCATCTTTGAAACCAATAGAGCCATACTTCATTTAAATGGTTGTTCAACTGACTTGCAAAGGCTGTTAACATATTGTTCTGTTAATTTGTTTGCAAAGAGCAACACATTGAAACAAAGTTATCTCACTGGTAAGCATTACATCCCACTTTTACATTAATCATTTCCATGGTTTAGTATTTTATTATTTCAGGCTGATCTTATGACATTTTCCATGAAATGTAATCCTAGTCTTTGAGGTGTTGAAGCCTTTTAGAGGAGTTGGTTTGCCGTCAGACTCAGAGACAAACGGCAGCAGCTCTGACGATGTCCAACTCTAAACACAGCGCAGGAGGAAGCCTCCTTGCCTTCACACTTGTCCCACAAATCTTGCCTTTACATACAGTATGTAGCGAAAAAATAAACACATTTTGCCTCCCCTGGCCTGTCTGTCTTCCCTCTTTCTGCTCTGTCTCTCCTTTGCCTTAGTCATATGACGGTGTTTAAACACGAGCCTCTGTGGTTCAGCGAGCACAGAGACAGGATATGAGAGTGATTCCCCTCACCTCTCCCTTTTGAACATGCGTCACAGACGGTGAAAGGTGGCTCTTTTCCAAAGAAGGGCCACGCGGGGGTCAGATCTGCTGCGTGTCTGTTAATACAGTTTCAACCTCAGCATCCCAGCAGAGGAAGCAGAAACCCCCTCACTGCTGCTCAGTATGGACCCTTCACAACTCAATCATAGCTCAATGTACACACTTCAACAACTGAGATGTAACAAGGGAAATCAAGCACACTGAAGGAGGTGGAGGTTCAACTAGGACCCTGGAGTGGCAAAAGGGCCCAGACAGGATTATAAGAATTAGAGTGAGAACATAAGGGGACGGGGGTCAGGTGAGTGCTGTGTCTAGAGAAATTATTAGGTAAATATTTTGATAATAGGTCATTTTTAAGCAGAAATGCCAAGTATTTTATTGCTTCCAGCTTTAGAAATGTGAATATTAGCAAATCTTCAGAGCTTTTCTTCATACATAAAATGAATATCTGTAGGTTTTGCATTGTCACTCCGACAGAAAATCTCCTTGGGTTTTATTGGATGTTGTTTGCCCTTTCATCTTGTTTCTAATGTTTTAAAGTCCAAATGATAAGAAACTAAGCAAATAGTTGCAACAGTATTCCAATGACAGGATAACAATCAGCATTATGTAACTTGTTTAGGCAGAAATGGTTCCAGCTAATCAGTACTCTATGTGCTGTTTGTTGTATCTTCCATGATTTCAAACACAATATCTTTGGGTTTTGGACACTTGGTTTCGCACTATAACTCCCCGTCCACACAGCAGCGTTAAAAAAATCTTCCAACGCTTCTGAAAAAAATGTCCCCATTGCCTCGCTTCTCGCCGAACTGCATTCTGGGGAAGCAAAGTGAAGATTTCCAGGATTTTAGGATTCAAAAGTTGAGCAATGTTCAACTTTTGAAGCTGAGGTGGAAGCGTCAGCCAATCAAATCCCGTTTAAGCAAATCTGACAGTTCAAGCGCTAGCCAATCAAACCGCGTGCAAGCTGGGAGTGACATACCGCACTTCATTTTCTATATTCCTAAAAACGGAGGAGACATTTTTTATTGCGGTAGCAAATCACCCGGTTCTTTATGACCAGTCGCTATTAACTTACCGGGATACAAACCGGAGGAACCAGGCATGGAGGGAGGTGGCAGAGACAGTGGGTAGCTTTTCGCCTGTTTTATATCCAGTTTACTTCGTTTTAACATTGCTATTGCTTTGTATGTCGGGGGCGGGAGATTCATGTGATTGGTTGTTGGTCGCAAAAAATCCCCAAGCTTCAGAAAACGCCCACCTCCAAGATTTTTAAGATTTTCAAGATTTGCTGTGTGGACGGGGCGTACAGTTTGTGTACAGGGATAGTGGTGGTCTAATGGGTAGTGAGGTGGGCTGATGATCGGAAGGGTGCGAATTCAAATCCCGCCTGGAACACCACCACTAGTGTGCCGTTGAGTAAGGCACTTGGTCCTTAGTTACTTCAGGGAGAATGTCCCTGTAATTGGTAATTGTAAGTCGCTTTGGATAAAAGCATCAGCTAAATGAAATGTAATGTGTACAGTATGTCCATTTGGGATTAACAGAGGTTTAGTGGACCAAACAATGAAATAATCAATCAAGAAAACAATCTTCCGATTAGACCTTACGACAGCAGTTTCAATTGAACTCTCTGCCCTTTGCTGCATGTTGTGAACTCTTTCTTTTTTCCGTTTAACTATTCTATTCAATAACAAGGCAGAAAGCCAGCAAAATAAATTCCACAAATCGGGGAGGGAGCTCTGAAACTGATCTCGAAGCTTGTAGTGGCCCAACACAATCGGTAAAACATTGTTTGGATTATTTGGTCCCCCACTGATCTGTAGATGGAAGGCAACTCAAGGAAAACTGATTGCTTAACACCTTCAAACCAGCTCTAAAACAAAAAAAATAACAGCAAGAAGTTGGAGCAATGTAATTTGCCCTGTAGGTAATCATTTAAATCTAATGTTGGCAAGTCTTGCATTACAACCAAAGCCTCTGATGGAGGAAGCAGCGAATGAATCAACCAGGGAATTGAAGAGGAGGAGAATAAAGAGGAAGCAGAGATGTGTAGGGGAGGAGCCTGGATGGAGAGGTGTTTCATAAGCACCCATCGCCAAATCTTGAACCTCGGGTTGCCAGGTCCCAGCTGTTAGGGTGGAGAAACTTTAAGGCCGATTCACAGGAAAAGTGTACATAACACCGGTAAATGGAAACCGGGAACACATTTGTCATTGGTAGGTCTCATTTAGCCAGGCCAATTACCTTCCTTGTCTGTGTGCTTACCCACTTAAATATGTGAAAATGGATTTAGATAAAGTGGCTATCATACTGAGTGGGTGAAAGAGCACAAGTCTGAGAGATATATGTAGTGTGGCAGTAAGCTGGAGCCAATCAGACGATGTTCCCGGGCTCTTAAGTCGACTGTGTCAGACACTGTCAGCTTCACTTACACCTATCCCTGCACAGCCCCCATAGCACCACATTACTAAATGACTATCTAATAACCCATCCCAGGCTCATTACTCAAACTCAAATTGGAGCAGTTTAGATCCAATCCAAGATCCCCTCACAGCGCTTTAGATCAGAAATATACAGGGCTGGCCATTAAAAAAAAAAAGTCATCATTTTCAGTGCAGTGACTGCTGCTCATAAATGTCATAAAGCTGGATTGGTGTGATGGGGGAGCAGAAGCAGGGAAGAAGGCGGGAGTACAGGAGAGAGGAGATTGGAGTGAAATGAGAGAAAGTAAGAGACACAAATCTAAAGCTGTGATAATGTTAGCATGCCATCTAGTGGTAAAAAGGTATTTATTTTCCTGAAAGAGCTTGGAATACATGATTTTGTGAAGTTGCCAGGCATCACAAGATGATAACATGTAGAAAAAGTCAAAGTATGATTGTATTTCCATAAAATGAATACAAATGAATAAAGACCCAGGCAGCATGAACAGCAGAAGTAGACTCTTACTTCGGAACAAAGTCTTGGGAGCTTCAAGACTGTGTTTTTCCACTGAATTAAGTCAGCCGTCTTGCTTGAATAAAGTGTTTTTTCAGCAACCAATATTTCCACCACAATCTGAATCTCACGATTTCATGCTCTATTCAGCTGGAACCCAACAGTTGCAGACACAGCAGACAACTCGAGTGCAGACCACAGTAGAGATCAATGTGGTCTAAAGACAAAATAATTACTTTCAGTCAATAATCCAGATATGGGGTTTGATTAAAAGCATTGTTGGCGAGCGCCGTGTGAAATCCTCCATAACTCTTTAAAACTTGTTCTGGTAGGGATGATTATCTGAATGTCGGCTGATGTTGCCATGTGAAACGGATCGGTCACACCTTCCATGTCCAGGCCAGCCTCACACATCCTGCACTAATGTGATATCATGCCCATCACAAATGCCTTCTGACGCTTAATGAATATATAGCACAGAGAGGACCCCAATTAGGGGACCAGCGAGAGGGGGGGAGGCGCCACGCCAAACCACGTAAACAAACTTATCCTGACAGGGTCGCTTGTACAAAAAGGGGGGAGATAGGCGGATAGCGAAGGAGGCAGAGAGAAAATGAATTACCTTCCTGACACACGTCAAAGCCAATCACCGCGGAGCATCCCTCGCCGTTCCCGCGCCCCCCAAATCCCCGCCGCCACCGTTGTGTTTCATCTGCTAGTGTTAGTATGCACACAGGCCGTGCGCCAGCTTCCAAATGTATTCATTTATTCAGAGCCCCTCGGAGAAATCACAGTGTCTTGTTGTCCTTTTTTCCCCCCCCCGGCTGTCCAGATGGAATTTGCGTGAATAACATCAGTTTAGTGAGGCAGAAAATAAGTACAGGCTAGCACAGCAAAGGGGACCAGATTACACCCACCTCCCCAAAAAATAGGATGGAAAGACAAGTGTCACCTTCATGCACTTCTCTCTCCGTCCTTTCTCATTTTCTTCTCCGGGTCTATTCAAACTAATCAGGCGGGTTGAGAGATCCGTGCGGTTTTTGCAACAATTATTTGGATGCAGGTTCAATTAAACAGAAGATCATGAATCAAAGAACTAGAGCGGCTTTTTCATTACAAAAAGGTGAGCGGCCATCAAGGGAGTGCAGCCCAATGCTCATTTATCCGTGTTTTGTTTTGCATTTATAACGCAACTAATTGCATTAATTAATCAGATGTAGCCCTAATAGGAGGGAGAGCATCTTGCTCAAGTAATTGAATGAGATGAAAAAAAACTGTAAATCAATATTTCCAACCTCAATAAAGCCCAGAGGAAATTAAAACGTCTTCAGTCAGAAGAGTGGAAAGCCTCAATATTCGTTCAGCCTATCAGAAAGAATTCACTACACAGCCTTGAAGGAGTAATTGTCTTTAGTGCAAACTCTTGAAATTGATTTCAATAGAATCTGTAAGAAGTGCTTCGCACGTGCCTGCATCTTTAACAGAGGAAGGCGAGTGTGTGATCTCATTGGTGGTCACTTTGGTTGTGATTACTATGAATGATGAATATGTGAGAGAGAAAAGCAAACACAGAGAAACCTACCTCTCTGAGGACCGTGCTGCTGTATCCTCTGTACAAGCCTCGGAAACCCTGGGCAAAAACACAACAAAATTACAATAACAGAAATACAGAAAAATGGTTAATGAAATCTCAAAGTTTTACTCAACAGCACAAGACAGTGTAACAAAAGTGATTGTTGTACAAGCAGCATATATATTCAATATACACCCAATGAAATGTTTTAGTTTAAGATTCTGTAAAACAAATTGGAAGAACATTTGTATAATAGTTACACCTTTTTATAACTTATTTCTCTCAATATGGCCTTTCATTTCTACCATCTTTGGTGACATTTTAAAATGACATCATAAAACGGCAGAACATATTTGACTCATTAAAGTTACTGGGTTGGGATTTAGTTATTGCTTTGCGTCAACCAGAGAAGTTGCCGGATGGTATTAATGATAGGAATGATGACTACATCCACATTAGAAATAAAGATCAGAGCAATAATAAACTGGAGTTATGATTTAAAAGTGCCTTTGACTGCTGCATACCTCTTCTCTGAGTGTAGCCAGCAGCATGTTGTAGGTGGAGGAAGATGGAGAGGCCTGGGTCCTCTGTTTGACCACCTCTGTGGGCACCCGGATCAGACACGCCACCTACAGGATGGAAAGAACACAGATAAGCCACGAATAAGGAAGAGCGCCAGGCATTGAAGAAGATGTTGGTGGTGACCAAACCAGAGAATTATAACTTCTGTGTCGGTCACGTGATGCCATGCTCAGCATTTTCAATCCTGCAAATTGAGCCGATATCCCACATTTGATTGACAGTCGCCATTCTAAAACTTGCCTTTTACCCAATAATAATAATAATAATAATAGCAATTTCTATAGCGCCTTTCAATGGGAAGTAACAAATAATAATCATACAGATACATAGGCTGAAATGGCTAATTCCGAAAAGAAGGATAGGGCTATCACCATTGCCTGTGTCAGATCAATCAACACAAGAAAGGGTGGAGTCAAGGGTTCACTAACCTGTTTAACGTAATATGATGGAAGCTATGACAAAGAAAAGGAGTTGCAGCTACTAAAAGTGTGATGAAAGTATTTATTTATGTGTGAAGTCGGGGAAAGCTATTCTCTTAGAGTTTTTTGTCAAATTTGCTTTAGTTTTATTCCAATCGTGAATGCAGGTGATTGAATATGATTTGGAGCGACACACCACATGCAAGACTATGTATACGCTAATAACTCTCAGTCAGCACCTAAATTATTAGGTTGCGAGTTATTTTCCGTCCATATGAATGATCATTGAACAGCCAGGACGCAGCGAATGGAAGCAGGCTTTAAGGAAAACACAAGCTTTGTGGGCACCATGGATGGGGAAGATCACCTGAAAAAAAGTTTACACTCAAAAGTTGAGCCATTTTGACACTGAGCAGCTTTTATTCTAATGAACTGCCTCTTACGCTGTATCCAGTTAGCTCATGCTCATCTTTAACAGTAAAGAAAGTGAAGACAACATCAACCTTCCTTCATACATCCATGGGTGGTAGCAGATAATGTCCAATGGTTTTGCCTGAATAAATACAATCTTAATTTACACTGGGTATTTCCTTAAAAAGGGTTTTTCGATATCCATATTGTTCTTATTGCAAGTGGGTGTGTCAGGAGCCACACACACGATGTCCCAGGTGCGGCCCAGGTACAGAGTGCTAGCCTGTGTTTCTTTCTACATGGCAGGTGGACCGTGGCCGTGATGTGGCACAGCCTGAGGAGAGCAATTACATCAAGCCGGCGGGCTAACGAGTGCTGTAGTTAGAGTCGAGCCAATTAACAAACTAGTAACACACAGAAGACATGACACCTGAGCAACAGGTTAAAAGTTCACCTGTGTATCTGTGTTTGAAAAACATGCATGCGCTGCCATCAAAACTCATCGTTTTAGGCTCACCTCAGTAACCACACTCCCCGCTACAAGTTCCAACCCATCCGCCATGTGTCAACAAAAATATGGACTGCCAACAGCTAGTGAAGACAGACATGAATATTTATGCTTCAAACTCCCATCGCCCTAAAGGCAGGCAGGCAGGCAGGCGGGCGGGCGGGCGGGCACAGCTGCCCACCTGGCGACTTGATTTTCCATTTATCCTGCACCGGAGCGGAAACACCAGCTAACGGAGAGCAATCTCACAGAGCGATTGGTGAGACAGCCCCCTCGCTGCGACTCCCCCACGTTATAAAGATGCCAGTCTGCTAGTGCCACCCTCGCCACAGCAGCAAAAAGAGTGATGTAGGCATTGCAATAAAGATACAAATGCTACCCAATCCTGTTCTGCTCCATCTCCATTCAGCTATCCATACTGATTTAGCGTTTGGGCGCCTCAGGTAGTTCTGGAGGTGATGGACCCTGGAGGATAAGACTCTATTGCCATACTGTGCGAGGGGGTGGGGGGGAGAAGGCTACTCCGACAGCTGTTGGAGGGCTCCCGTCTGTCAACCACTCTACCCTCTCCAAGACACCAAGGACACCTTATGAGCAGGAACGTGAATATTTGTCGAGCACAAAAGGAGAAGTCAGCAGTCCTGGAAGTCAAGTGAAATCACAGACTAGGCTGAAGGAGACCTTGCAGGACATGACATGGAAAAAGATCATGCGTCTCTTAAAATATTATTGACTATCGATTACTATATGCTCCATTACTTTAGTTTGACCTTCGCTGCAACACTTTCATTGTTGGTTCTTTCACTTTTCAATACAACATGAGCACATAAACCCTCATTCTGAGTACATGAGAGCAACAACTAAAGAGCGATCCTGTTTGGTATTTCAGGTGAGTGTGACCAGTCTAGCTGCAGAATACCCATGGTGCAACAGTACCACCAAGTGGCCTGACGTTTATCTGCATTGCCTTGTAGAGATAACTAAAGCCGGCTGCATCTCAAAGATCTCATTTGCCCTCCCTTTGGTCAAGTAACCATTTATAATACATTGTACATCATTTTCCCCCCCTAACAAATTCTCCAAAGGACCGGAATAAGGCAGCTAAATAGAAAGAAAGTGCCTATGACAAGTCATTACTGATGTAATTGGATCGGGGGCCTGGAGTTGAGACCGCCTTTCCGCCGCTGTCACTGCAGAAGGGAAGGCAAAATGAGCCAGAGATTATACTAAATAAATTAGGGACATTGTTTATTTGGGAGTCGTTTGTGCGTCTAGGGGCGGAGAGAATGATGTCGAGTGGATAGAAGATAAACCTCGAAGCCTTCGAGACCCTTTCAGAAGAAAGTAGCAGCAGCAAATAGGGGAACAATGCTGATAAATCCAGGCATCATAAGATAAGGCTGGGGCTTTAAAAGGATAAGAGTCTTATCGGTGTATGTCATCATATTTTTAAAAGCCCTCCAAAGTAGAAAATGAAAGATTTAGATATGTGTCCCTCATGTTTAGGAGAGGGCTGTACGTGGAGAAGGCTGTCAGGAAGACAGACGCCCGTTTCTTCACCTACTTTGCCTGCCCTTCATTCTCGATGCCTTCCTCTGGCGTGTAGAGTTATTATAAATCCGTTGGCAGTCTTTTAAATTCCTGCAACCATTCATCTTTATTTACAAGCTGTTAGGTTTGTCAGGCAGCGTTAATTAGGAGGCTGCCTGCCTGTGATCGGAGCCTCTCAGTTTCTCATGGCCTGTTGTTGTTGTTGTTGTTGTTGTTGTTAATCCAAATGACAGAGCGCGTTTTCAATTTCCAGCCCTGGCCGCCAAACAACAAGGTAAGAAGACGGCGCTCAATCACGGGCGAACCACGGTGAGGAATGGGAAATTAGCAGAGACTCACAGCACATTATGGGCATAGACGGCGAATCAATGCGCAGATTGAGTCATTACATCCCGCAGACCCCCCCCCCCCCCCCCCCGCTCCATCCCTCTTTTACCGCTCATGGAGGACACAGTGGTCAGTCAATCAGGAACAGAATTATCATTTGGCACCATGAAGAGACAACAGGTTGGAAAAACATATTGGCAGCCACAACTGTTATGGGCCTCAATTATTTGGATTTATTTGTCATTAAAATGTACTGCATTCACAAAACAGACCATTTGCCAAACAGGAAATACTGCAGTCCCACATGTGAAGAGAAAAATGGTCCTGGCCTTAGCTTACTTTGAATAAACACAATAAATCCAGCTGAAAGTAGGGATGCATACCGGTATCCGGTATTACCAAAATACCGGTTACTGGTGGCTACGGTATACCGTACCGAAATCAGATCCGGTTTCGATACCTTAAAAGTGAGTCCGTGGCCCGTGATGGCGGGTGTTATAAATTAGATTGCATAATCATTTTTCTTCATATTTGATGTATTTTTCATTGTTTGTTCAGTACTAAAAGGTAAAAGTCCCACAAATGAACTGTGATGGGATTTGTTTTCTCTCACCAGTGAAGGCAAATGTTGATTTTAAAGAAGAGATTTTGTTTTTTTGTGCAATGCCGAGATCTCATGACCTTTATTCTATTATGTATTTGTTCTCTAGTCGAATCTCAGGTTTAACATTAATTATAACGGCGCTATAACGGTCTGTTTGCATTGACAAGATGTGCTATTCACGCGGCACACCTGATGGCGGGTGTTATAAAAGATATTCCATCATCGGTTTTCTTCATATTTTGTATGTATTTTTCATTGTTTGTTCAGTACTAAAAGGTCCAAGAAGTCCCACAATTGAATGTAATATTCATTTGACATGTTAACTATATCGTAAAGCGCTTCATGGGAGTAATTGTGGGATGATACATTTATACATAAGTATCACGATATGTATCGGTTGAGTATCGGTATCGTTCAGTGGTATCGGTATCAGTATCGGTATCCTAAAAAAAGTCAACGATATGCATCCCTAGCTGAAAGACTCTCACTTTTCTATTGATCATGAGACAATACGTTGGACTAAAGTTGAATGGTAGAAAAAGTGTGTCTGCCCACTCAATAAAGGCCATGTTAAACTCAATATCTCCATCTTTGCCCCTGAAACACACTACAGTATGTCCCATCACATGGACCATATTCCCATGACATTTCTCTGGATTTTTGCGCACACGCCCACAACTAGATATGCATGATAATACCAAGGTAGACTGAAATACGGGTTGACAAAGAAAGGAAGGAAGAGATGGAAGAAAAAAAAAGGTCATGAAGAAAAGGGGAAGAGCTGAGGACGCCGAGTGTCTCCAACTTTGAAACAACAGCCCATAAATCACAGAGTGTGGCGCTGCTCGAAGGCGATGCATGGATTATTTCTCAGTGCCAAGTTAAGTGGCTGCCAGTTTCTACCCCCAAAACTCCTCCCTCCTTCTCACTGTCCCCCCCATCTTGTCATGTCACACTGTATTTTCCTCGCACAGACATGTGGTGGTGAGGTGTTGGTGGAGGTTGTGGTGGTTGGCGGTGGTGGGGGGATTTATAGATGCGAGAGAAACCCGCCGCCTGGCCTTGACAAATGAGCTTTCAGGGCAGACGTCGAGCGAATGGGAATGAAGATAAATCTGATCTAATGGCTGGATAACAGCCTGCTAGAGCCTGACAGACGCCATCAGCTTACACATTCTTTATAGGAGCGTCCCAACGCCGCACTCACACAAACACCAGGACGCTTGAGTGAGGGGAGATTTCTCTCATTGTCTTGACCCTCTCTCGTTCTTTTATGACTTTCCTCCTCTCTGTCCTCACTGTATCGGTCTGTCCTGCTTCTGTCTGCAAGTTAAACAGGGCGTTAAGTAGGTTCACATCGAAAGGGAATTAGTTATGACATGTGAAGACCATCATCAAACAGCTGGAGTACATTTCTGCTTTATATCTGTACCCTTAAGTAGAGTTGCACAATTAACCCAAAAGATCGCAATATGGATTACATTTGGAATATCCAAATCGTTGTAAGCTAAATATCTGGTAAGAGCAAAATACGTGAAAATATCCTTCTGATTTAAGTATTCTGGAGCTGAGATAAGTCCCTAATAACAAGCGGTATTCTACAGACTTTATAAAATAACCCTATTTGTAAATGGTTATCTAAATAAAGTTCCAAAAATCGTCATTCTCTCTAGTTTGGTGAATCATATTACTATTGAAATGTCAGTCAAAAACAATCGCATTTCGTTATTTGTTACGAATCATAAAGCCCTATCTAAACTACACAATTCAACCACCTTCAAAACCGAATTTAGTTGATGAACGTATTTAGTTAGTGAACTTTAAATCTATTGTAAAAAAATGGTAAATGTAAGTTCTTGATCATCCATTTCACATATTACTCTCAGGAGGCTTTTTCCTACTGTTTATGCTGGATGAATATCTGTTAACCTAAAGGCTCGACAACAAAGACAAGAGTGCTTGGATGCAAGTATGTCCAAGAGTTATCTCATACTTCCAACAAGTTATATCTCCCTCTGGTATGATCATAACACACTGAAGTACACATCTAGTAAGTGTGTGCCAAGTGGAGTGCATCATAGATAGAGGGGGGCTTGGGGGGGTTTCGATTATTAAAGCAAAAAGTCCCATAAAAGCCCTGTTGTGAATGTTGCTGAGTGGAAACAGTTGGTAAAACATAACTAAATGGACTCCTGGGGAAAAGGATGATGGGCTGATGAAGGGGCGGAATGGGGAAGTGAGGACATAAACCAAAAATCAAGTAGCTTCTCCTGCTTCTTTAAGTTTCTGTGTGTCAAAGCCTGCCCCCCCCCCCCCTCCCCCACCCACGCAACAGAAAGACCAGCAGGTGGAGGGGCACCAGGGAAACACAATGGTGACCCTTGTCTTTTACTGGCATGACGGAACATGTAATGCAGAGTGGAAGATAAAACTAAATGTTGATGAAAATCAGTTTGAGTTTGCATTCATGTTGACAATGCAGTTTGTGTTTAACCATTGTCTTTGTGCCTGTGGGCTTTAAATAGACCCACATAAGGGAACTTCCAAATGGAGCTGTCATTTAATTACATTTCAAATTAAACAAAATAAAACCACAAAGTAGATGATAAATAGGCAGCACATGATGCAGAGCATAAAAAGGATTTAAAGAAATCATTTGAAAAGGCTTTTTCCAGCACTTTATTCATGTTGTGAGAATCTATTAATCATAAGGTATGGCTTGAATGGTCTTGCAGAGATTATGCAACCTCAACAGAACTCATAATGATAAAGCAAAAATAATGCAATATATTATGCAAAACAATGTACGATGGAAAAAAACAAAGGACTAGGCATGAGCAATACTTTTTTCTGTTCATTTTCAATATAGCTTAAAAAATGGCTGCTACCATTTTTCAGAGGCCAAAGTGACTTTTATAAATTCCCTGTATTATCCAAAGCCAAAGGTTATTCAATTTACAATTACAACTAACAAAGACAAGTGGAAAACACTGCTAATTCAATTAATTTCGATAAGTAAATGACTACAGTTGTTTCATCACGAGACTAAACAAATGCATCACAGCCACTTGCCCAAGACTCAGCAAACTTATGTAAGACCCTTGGTGAAATAACTTTTAATCAAAAATCTCAGTCATACGGCAGCAATTGCATCAGAGTGCGGGCGTTTAGGCCTTTCATACGAGTCGAGGGCAACACCGGGGTAGGCCTTTCATGGCTAAGCCTGAAGATTACTCTCTTTGAACAAGACGTATCCAGTTTTTTTTCAGAATGCAGTGGGATACCGCCCCTGCTCTGCTGAGCCCCACTCCGAGGATTTGTGCCTTTGATGTGCTCAATTCCAGAACAGCGGGGAAGGGGTTAAAGGTAGCCGCAACCTCAGCCTCACCTTTCACACTCAAGTTCCACAGACAAAAAAAGTGCCCAAAATGTTAAAAGATGCACTCCGGCCTTATCTGCAAAAGAGTGGTGCAGGAATGAGTCCTAAAATCGGTAATGAGTCAGCATTTTAGCACTTCTGGGTTTCTTTGTCTCATAGTACATTGTTTTTTAGTTACCGTAAATTCCGGACTATTAAGCGCACCTGTATATAAGCCGCACCCACTGGTCGGTCACCAATTGTGGGTAGCGTGGCTGAGCTTCTTCGGCGTCTCCGGCTCGCCGGAGAAGCCAGCGCCAACCAATCAAATCCCGTTTCTGAAAATCTGACAGCTCAAGTCCTAGCCAATCAAACCGCGTCTAAGCTGGGAGAGATATCCCGCCGTTCATTTCTATATTTCAAAAACAGATGGAGGATAAACTAATTATCGCCGTAGCAAATCACCCGGTTTTGTATGACCAGTCCCTATTAACTTACCGGGATACAACCGGAGGAACCAGGCATGGGGGGAGGTGGCAGAGACAGTGGGTGAAACTGGTAGGCTTTCCCCTGTTTGGGGATTTTATATCCAGTATATCCAAGCATAGCTTGCTAGCTATGTTAACACTACGTAAACGGGGCGGGACATTCATGTGATTGGTTGTTGGTTGCGGGGCTCGAATAAAATCCCCAAGCTTCAGACACGCCCAGCTCCAAGCTTTTTTTGAAGCTGTCGTGTAAGCCGCGATGTTCAAAGTGTGGGGAAAAAGTAGCGGCTTATAGTCCGGAAAGTACGGTAGTTGACATGAAAAAAGGGCGGTGGTTAATACAAGCTTACTAGATTTTGTAATTTCGTCAAAAAATACCCACTTGTGAGGATCTGAAACTTTTACGCATTTTAAAAACAGAGATTGCTAACAAGTGGCTAAACGACAAACACGAATCCCCATTTAGCATTGCGTTGGTGCAACCAAGATTTTGTTTGCCTAACATAAGCTATTTACCTGTGCCAATTGCATTTACGCCTCAATTATGATAAAAGTGGTGTTAATAGAGACTATCTTGCTGAACTTAGAGGTATCAAAAAGTTCGTTTGCCACAAAGCTTTTTCTTTGCTGTAATGAAAATATCCCATTGCCTTTTTGAGAGAGCACTTGCTGCTTACTTCCATTCAGCCTTCAGAAATACGTCACCCCTGCACCACTCTTTAGAGTAACGTGTCCTCTGTGAGACACCAAGACACCGCTAAGCTCAAGCTGAGTCAACACAATCCCATATGGAATAATCCATTTCATAAACATGCAAAAAAACTTGGCTAAATGACATCCATCCAAAAGCCATGAATACTAAAAGACCAGGATTTTGAGGAGAGCCATGGTGGTATAGCAGGGGGGCATTCCTCTTTCCATTCCTTCCCCCATCCCTCTACCCCCCTTCATGCCAATGTGAATACGCGTGGGCCCCCATATGGCTCAGATCCTGAGGTTCACTGCGAGTGATTGGGACAGGATGGACTGAGGAAATTGCACTGCTCCTCGTTTGGTTTCAAGACTGAATTCCCCAGATCAAATTGGCGGAGTCTGGGGGTCTGAGCTGGGAAAGTATATGAGTAAATAGGCAGTAATGAGTTCTTATTTACCCAGCAAGTGGGGGAAATGATGGGACAGTCTTGAGGAAGCCCCCTTAACTCGCCCAGCTGGACTACGCGGCCTAAAGCCAAAACCGCATACTCACTCTGCTCCCTGCTGCCCCCCCTGTCTAGTGGTCTGTGAAATCTCAAAGGCAATTACGTCAACAGACATGCCAATGGTGTTCATAGGGGACTTGTGGTTGTGGGAAAGAAGCAAAGAGGGGAAAAGAGTGCGTGGAAGAGCAACAACAATACAAAAAGGCAGCTGGCCTTCTGGAACGACTAAAAAAGGGGGTCAAACAAACATGATTTCAACAAAATCCAAAGTGGAGGAGGCAAAAGTTGGAAGAATGAAGGACACTTACTACTTCTCCGAGGGAGGCGGCCATCATGTGAGTGACAGGTGCCGCTTGTGGAGCTGCTAGCCCCCCCCCAGCGCCGAGAAGGGACTTTGTGAATTCGTAGGTGACAAAGAAAGCAGCAGCTGAAACCAAGCAGAACCACAGCCATTTAAGGCCCATTAGTCAACCAGCATACAGCAATTAATATCCCTCACTACCACTGACAGGGGAGAAACTGCGGTGTGAGTGTGTGTGAGTGTGTGTATGTGTGTGTGTCTGCTTGTACAATTAGGGTAAAAGCTAAGAAAGTTAAGTGTGTGTCATGCGGATAGAGTTCGGTTCTTTTATACTCCCATTAGTCACGTAAATGCACACGGCAAGAGTGTTAATTTATAAACTGCAGTCTGCAGCAAATAGATTTTATTATATTCAAACCGACACGATATGACTTTAACATCTTATCTTTATCAGTCGTTCTCTGGTATGCACTTCAAAAAGAGCAGTCATACAGATTTTTGCAGCTGTTTGATTGAATAGTATCATTGATTACGACTTCTTTCAATCGAATATTTTTCTTTAAAATAAGAAATGAACTTCTTTCAATCACAAACATGTAAAAGTTTGTTTATGGTGTGAAGAAACTTAAAGTAGAGTGGTGGATGTGTTGAAGCTTCTAAAATGCAGACTTGATGAGCAAAGCTTGGATAACAACATTGACTGATACTCTGCATTTGGAAACAATTTGATATATCCTAAAAGATAGACTGGGGGAATTGGAAAGGATTTGGGGTCCAATGGTTTCATTCATAAGGGGGACGGTCGGCTGAGATGCATTGCACAAACAATCGTTTTTTTAATGGCTTGGGTGGTGGCACTGTTCGGGGAGGGAAGGGTGGCCGTAAGTTTATTTGTATGTATACTATTTTGTATGTTCTTTCCCACTATGATTATGTATGTCATTAAGTATGCTATTCCTGTCATGCTATCTTTTTTCTTTATTATTTCTTGTTGGCTGTTCTGTTTGTCTTCTATGTTGAAAAAGAGAAGCATGATTTCCACCCCAAAGAAGTCTGTACTATTGCTTACACTTGTATGCTTCTTCTCAATACAAATATTTGAAACGAGAAATCTTGGTGAGCAATCTTGGTTTCTTGGTTAGTTCTTCAATCAGCACTACAAGCCTGTATTTATGTTCAGAATATAGACTTCATGTATCTTTGGTTATAGTGCATGTATTAACTAGGTGACAACAAATAGAGCGTTCAAGTTTTAAATGATTTGACGGGGCAGTTTATATATAAGTTTCATCTTACAGAACAAGCAAGCTTTCAATGATTATATGTCAGTGTTAATGTAATTACAAATCTTCATTGTCATAGGGACCTAACAGGGCTGCTGCCATTTTTTGAAGTTATTTGGACTTAGGACTTAGTCGATGTTTGACATCCTAATTCAGTACTCACGTGTGTAAATCCCATAGTTAGTACAGTTCTGTAATATCTTAATCAGGGTATATGCAGGAATCCTGAAGTCAAACGTAAGACCTTTTTTTAGACCCTTTCCATACATTTTTAAGACCCCATCGCCACTTCGAGTTGTAACCGGTTACCTTGGCGACACACTTTACCTCACATTTACTATATACAGTATTGATTGTCCTTCCTCCTTATCTTCCAACCATTTGGACGCAAACTTGCATTTCCCCATAACGATGTTGTTTAACAACCGGCGTAAACGGAGCTTCGCGTGCTATCAAGCAGTGAGCGTGCGATGTCCTGTTCAGATGACGTCAAACCCAACGCCATAAATAAACTACACAGAATCACACTACACACCTACGCAATGATTACATTCAGGCAAACTGTAGAACACAACCTCTTTGGACCATTTATATACTTATTGAAAACAAGCTACAAAATGTAATACCTTGGAAAATGCCATTTAATACTTTTTAATAGCCTTAATTTTCGCTAAATTGATTTATCAACTTGTAATACTTTTTAGGACCCCGCGGACACCCTGTTAATTCCTATCCTTACATTTTTTTTTCCCGAAATATAGTAAGGAAAAATGCTTCTTTAATTCCATGTCGCAAAAAAATCCTAAATGTCATCCTAAACTGGGTTTCTGCAAAGAGGCCCCTAGAGTACATAACCATCACGTGACCAAAGCATCCTCAAAAGCAAGGAACAAAAGAGTCCTTAAGGGTGATCTCCTCCAGAAAATAAAGAAGAGGAGTTTGCCACCACTTGAAATTATTTCATGAAGCAGAGAGGAAATCAAACTACTTTTAAGTGAAGAACTAATCCATGCAACACACAGCCACAAACCAACAAAAGTCCACTAGTGGCCCTCTGAATGATTCTCACTGTGCTTTTACTTTAGACAAGGTAACAAGGTAATTCATGTGCAACAGTTAAAAGAAGCTCAAAGCTCTCAACACAAACAATGGAGATTATGATCAGCACAGTGCAAGGTTATCTCTGGGAATGACCCCCGCCGACACACAACGAAAAATAACTTTAATTGTGTGGTATGAATATCAATTACCAACAACAATGAGCAATGGAGCTTCATATCATATATCTAGCTATCACTGAGCGTGGTACCATTAGGGAAGGACCCGACAGCAGCAGATGGGACTCCAGCGTAGACGCCCCTGAAGCCTCCTGCCTTTTGGAAGCCCTGTGGACTCTGCAGTCGTGTCTTAATGGTGTCCAAGGGGAAGAGGGTCAGATCCACACACATCCCCGCGCAGCCCCCTGCCTGGAGAAACAATCACTTTGTGAGATATAATGCTGCTTTACACACTCAATCACACCAGTGGTGGGAGATACAGATATTTTACTTAAAAGTAGAATTACTTGTTTTTTTGGCTACTTGGGGGCAAGCTGTAAATGCAACGCTTACATATAATAATCTTATTGAGTGGATAACCACCAGACTAAGGAGGGGCAGTTTCATCCCACAGGCCATAAGACTTTTAAAACACCTGAACTTTTGAAAGAACATCCATAACATTCATCTGTTTGCAACTCATATATTAATATTCCAATTACTTGTATATAGACAACTCTGCACTATTATATTATATTATATTTAATTGTATTTACTTGCACTATTGTATTGTGTTGCACTGTTGGAGGAGCCTGTGACCTACGATGTTCATTGTCATAACTACACTATGTACAAATGACAATAAAAGCCTTGAATCTTGAATCTTGATATTATGGCAAACATGTTAGCTGTTGACACAGGGGCAACACAGGGCAACATGAGACATGTTATTGGCCACCTGACTTGTGTGAAATAGTAAATAGTAAAAACTCTCCCACTCCTGATGGAAATATCTGCTCTTTTAGCGGCTAAATCGTCTTACTTGGTCGGCCTTTCTAAGTTTAGTACAGCCACAGTAGAAGCACAATAATGACAAAACAAATATTTTAAGTTGAATGCACTAAAGTATCGAATTCCGTCTTTTAATATGCAACATTATTAAATTATTAAGACGTTCAAGAATAAGCACCATTTAAATGTTGCAGCGGGTCATAATGGAGCTAATTTTACCTACTTTATATACAAACAACAATGCATCATAGTTTACAACAAGAGATACGTTATTTAAAGTTATTGTTTGGGGAAAAAAAGGAATGCCAAAGAAATGTAGGAGTAAGAAGGTGGTGTAAGATATAGATGTCCTATTGTGTTCTTCATCACTGATTATGTCTTCAGTAAATAAAGTGGCCTAATGCCACTATTTCTGAGTGGATAAGTAACACGGTGGGAGAATAAAGTAACCTAAATATAAAAATGAAAAAGGTACTCCAGTACAATACTTTTTTTAAATGTAAAAGTACAAAAATGTTGCACAATATCAAAGAAAGTAAAGGAGGTCACTATACTCACAAACATGTTTTCCCTCCAAGTAATGCCATTACATTACTTCTAATTGCCATTACTGGCCTTTCGCCTCGTCTAAGAACCAGTAGAAAAACGTCAGTGTAGCAAACACAATTAAATGATACACAGGCGATAGACCTTTGCTACTCCTTGTTTAACATGGTTCATTTTCAAGGAAGGAACACAAAAGGTTGCAATATTCCCTAACACTTGAACAGTGAAAGACTAAGTAGAAGTCATTGCAATTTATAGTGGCCCCGCCCCCTGGCTCGTGCACACAGACACACAGAGATGCTCTACTTATCCACAATAACTGTTTAAAACCCACAGTCTATGTTTAAAACGTAACAAAAGCAGCTGGTTCAACCTTAAGCAAAGGTCTTTGGAGCTAATTTTGTCCAGCATTGTTAGTTATATGTATGTATGACTATGTCCCGTAATGTCCGACTATAATTTAGTATTTTCGAGGGTGTGTTACATTAATGTCAGTCGCTGAGCAAAGGAGATTTAACATGACATTAAACATGTTGGAATTACAGGTTGTGTTTGTAGAAATATTAACAAATAGCACGAATATCTGTTAAAATGTGCAAACTTACCATCATGTACGCGACGAACTCTCGTCTCTCCATGCTCCGCTCTCAAAACCCTCTCTATTGTGTTGCTTTGCCCGTAAATATGCAACTGTTAAGCATGTTTGACACCCGGCTATAATCAAAACATGCCTGTCAAGGACGCTGCCATCTTGGTTGAATCTCTTCCGTATTACGTCATGACGAAAGCTTATCACGTGACAGGGAAAGCAGAAATAAATACATCAGGTTAAATCTGTGATTTCTGCTTTAACTCTACCAAGAATATGCAAGATTTTGTATCGGTGATATCCAGTGGTGGGTAGTAACAACGTACATTCACTCAAGTACTGTACTTTACCTGAGTTTTCTCAGTTTATTATGTGTATTATTTGTATTATAATATGTTTGGGCCATTTAGTTGTATTATATGATATATTTATCATATTACATTTCCTTAAAGTTTTTATGATTGTATTATGTATTTTATTATTATTATTTAACTTTGTTTAAAGCATAATGTTTTCCCATTTTATTTTATTTTATTATTTAAATCATTTTCGTATTACAGTTTTTTTCAATTGCTAAAACACATTTTTTGACAACAGGGCTAATTTTGTCAACACACTTAACACAATTCACAAAACCACACACTCAAAGTGCAAAGCACATCATATATCTCTTGCAAAATGAAGCACTGCACCCAAAACTACATAAAGACTTATGTATGTGCACTTTGTCCAACCAACTACACACACTGTGGTGCATTATCTAAAGCACACTCCTCTTTTATGGTGCTCTGTAGAGAATTATGCATAAAAAGATTGTTCAAGTCAATATGGGCAGAAACACAAATAGCCTATAGTTGTTATAGCCTACTTTTGTTTTTCTCCAAAACAAATTGGTAAAACTATCCTGCACAACACATAGTTACAGTTGTGTAAACACAAACGATGCCTTTGTCAAATACAGTAAAGTGTAAGGAAAACTTTGAGGAACAATAAATAAAAAATTATATTTTTAGAAAAAAACAGAGGAGAGAAAAATACTTGGGCAGCATTTTACTACCTCACTAGGTCTGACCACAGCTCCTCATCAACCTGCAGAAGAAGCATGTACCTGTAGGCCTGACTGTCATACAGCTCCAACCATTTTGCTGCAAATAACTCGTCAACTGACTTCATTTAATCCATTTCATCCCTTTCCCTCTTATCCTCCCTCTATACCTCATTCACACCAACGGTGTTTCAGGGCCGGCCCGGAGCTAGAGCTTGAAAAGCACCGGGTTTTCCTGTTCACACTGCAGCTGAGCAGCCTCTTAGCTCCGGAATCCGGTTCATTTCGAGCACCAAAAATTGCCCGGCCAGACCCAAAGCACCACACCCAATTCCGTTCAAGAGCTAATCTCCAATCCTTTCGAAAGGAGAAGTTTGTTCATTCACAACAGCTGTTAGGCACATTGGAAACATTTCTTTTTCTTTGCACATTGAGGGGGTGGGAGAATAGTGTTGGTTTTCTACTGTTTATTTACCTATTCTTTACCAGGTAGGTCAATAAGAAAACATAAATTATTGGCGGATGTTGCATTCTTGAGACGTGACCATTCTCTACTAATAAAATGTGAGACAAAGTAAGTATCGGAAAATAGGGTTTGTTTTCTTCTGTTTCTTTACCTATTCTCTACCAGGTAAGTCATTAAGAAAACAGAAAGTCCTATGCGGATGTGACTCTGTGTCACATGCCGATGTGTCCTTGAGCAAGACACTTTAGCACAAATCGCTCCCGTAGGCATGTCTACGGTATTGAAGTGTTTGTAAGTCGCTTTGGATGAAAGCGTCAGCTAAATGACATGTAATGTAATGTGGATGAACACGCAGCAGACTCACAAATGACCCTCTCTTCTCACAGGGACGTTAACACAGTATGATAAGTATTGGAGAATAGGGTTTGTTTTCTTCTGTTTCTTTACCTATTTTCTACCAGGTAAGTCATTAAGAAAAGAGAAATTATTGGTGGATGTTGCATTCTTGAGACGTGACCATCTCTACTCGTAAAATGTGAGACAGGGAATTTGTCATGTGCCGACGTTTGCACAAAGTAGGTATCGGAGAATAGGGTTTGTTTTCTTCAGTTTCTTTACCTATTCTCTACCAGGTAAGTCATTAAGAAAACAGAAAGTCCTATGCGGATGTGACTTTGGGTCACATGCCGATGTGTCCTTGAGCAAGACACTTAAGCACAAATCGCTCCCGTAGGCATGTCTACGGTATTGAAGTGTTTGTAATGTAATATGTTCCAAATGTTCAACTGGAAAAACAACAACCTTTTTTTGTTGCAGAAAAAGGAAGGTTAGTTTCAGTAGACACCAAGACTTCGGCATCAACATGCAGGTATGTAGGGGTTGTGTTTTAAAATTGCATAGAAAAGTAATATACAAAGAAATTACTAAGAAGAATACAAATGCACTCACACAGTTTGCAATATATGTTTGTTGTGCACTGGTCATATAGTGATTGTGACTTTAAAACATACTGTATATTCAGGGTGAAATGCAGACATCCCTTGCCCTCTCACCCTCCTCACGGCTGTCACAGGACTCAGACTCTGCTGCCACTCTTCCGTGGCAGTCATCGACCAATGCCGGAGCCGGGGCTTTACCTGAGCCAAAGGTGTTTGGCCCGGATCATGTGGATCTTAGAACAGCAAACTCCCTTGAAATGTTTAAAACCAAATGAAAAACCTATCTTTTAATATGGCTTTTAATTTGGGATAACTTTCAATCGTCACTAGTATCATTGTCCATGTTTTACTGTATTTTCTTTCTGTCTTGCTTTTATATGTTTTCTGTACATCACTTTGGGCTGCTTTGTGCATGAAAGGTGCTATACAAATAAAGTTTATTATTATTATATTATGTGTAATTTGGTGCTACACCTTTATTTAAAACCAGGAAAAATAAGCAGGTTATGAAACCAAACTGAGTGATGTGTCTATGTAGTCCGCTGCGCTTCAACCCAGCTATGTTACACACCCACAGCCCTAAACAGTACAAACATCAGCAAGTGATACAAACAAACAAACAATATTCAGAGGGGGTTTAAGTCTATTGAGGACGGAACATGACATAAGTGTATATAAATAAATAAATAAATGTATGTATGAATAAATACAGAAATAAATACGGAAATAAATACAGGAATAAATAAATAAAATAATTAATTAATTAGGAAATAAATAAATAGATCTGGAAGTAAATACAGGAATAAATAAACACTAGAAAAAATAAATAAATGTATAAATAAAAAAATAGTTAAGAATAAAACAGAACACACTTATCTTTAATGTATTTCTACATTTTCTTTTTAAATAAACTCTGATTTACTTTGATTGATCTATTTGGCACAAGAAGTATACTTCAAGAGCCAGATATGAACGTTTGTTAGCATAAAATATGTTGCTATTAAAACTTGCTCGAGTCCGAGTCCAAGTCGGAGCGTCAATGTACAAGTCGAGTCCGAGTCATCGTGGGGGGGAAAATTCACGAGTCCGAGTCCGAGTCCGAGTCCGAGTCCGAGTCCGAGTCCGAGTCCGAGTCCGAGTCC
>CALSBZ010046870.1:434380-448462 GCA_943591055.1 Gobionotothen gibberifrons | reverse complement strand
AGTCCGAGTCCGAGTCCGAGTCCGAGTCCGAGTCCGAGTCCGAGTCCAAGTCATCGTGCGCGAGAATTCACGAGTCCAAGTCTGAGTCGCGTCAATCAGTGCGCGAGTCCGAGTCGAGTCAAGGGCGGTCAAGGGCGGTCAAGGGCGACACGAGTAACGGAGTAACGGAGGGACTAGCTGCCTTCTTTACTCATCAAACTGATCTCATTGACATCAGATTGAAGGAAATGGCAGGAAATTAGGGGCTTGGATTTGAACTCCCATAATGTCCTCAACTCTAACTAATGGTTTCCACTTTTGACAAAGATAGTAAGGGAAAAAACAAGTGCTTGTTAAACTAATACTGTATTATTTAACAGCCAAACCGATATAGAAGTCTGCAACAAACTAAGATTTTTGTTTCAATTTTTACTCTGCTTCTGTGCCCACCTTCACACACTCTGGTGTAGCTATCCTATTACTGCGAGCCCTTATATTTTTGCGCCCCTTTCCCCCGTGATCCTGTTGAGTGAGTGTGCTCAGGTGAGTGTGTTCTTTTCCAGTGACACGCCGACTGGGTTATTTATGGGCTGCTGTCAGCCAGGCAGCGCCTCCTATTAGAGAAGAGCAGGCGAGGGGCCGCCACCTCTTTATTCAGCCCGGACCTGATGATGTCTGGGCTGAGTGCGCCCAGTTTGAGGCTCGGTGCCCCTCATCCATCTTGTTGAAGCGGGTCTCGCAGGGATCCCATTGGATGTGAGACGCAGCTGGATCTGGACCGGGCTGCTGTCTTGATATGTGTTAGGCCCGAGGACAGCAGTAGCATCACTTCCTTTCATGCTTTTATTGTCTTGATGCAGCACAAGATAGACTTCAGAGAATATGACACTGCTTGTAAAGAAAACTGTTTTTGTTGCTTTGGTGTATCAGGCTTTAACGTTATTTATTCATGTTTTACTCCCCTAAGTAAATGCAACTGTTATTTATTGTGACACTGTCAGTTTGCCGCTGCTTTTACATTACAGCCCATCCCAGAGGAAGACTTTGTCCCTCAGTTTAGTCAATACATCGCATTAATTCTACTCCATACCTGAAATTGATTTTTTTTCGGTTGTTGTTGTGAAGTTCGCAGTGTCCAGAGTCCTGTCTGCTCCATCATGTTAAGCCATTTATCACCCTGTCACAGTATGTCCTTGCTTATTGGGACTTGTGTCATTTGTGCTCCAAATGCTCGATACCTGTAAGTCCCAATGGACTTAGGTGGCATTCAAAATGTACACATCATAGAAGTTTCTTAACAAGGCTGGACAAAGGTCAGTTCTTCAATAAGTGTGTTTACTTCTTGAAGATTTGTGGAGTCAATAAGAAAGTGGTTTGCTAACCTTTGCTTCTAAAATATGTGATGATTTCTTACTTTTTTACACGAGTTTGTTAGCTTTACCTTATCTACTCCTGAGTGACTTCACAGTTACATGTCAGCTGAAAGCTTACAGTTTGAACTTTAATTGAGCAGAAACTGCTCTGTGACTTTTAGGATAAAATCCCCAAAGCATTGGGTGATTATATCCAGGGAAGTTAATGTAAAAGCTGGCTGGATGAGAGTCAGAGTGTTCACTTACTCCTGTGTAAGGTCAATGAGAAGCACCCAGAGCTTGGGCAGATTTGCAGGGAGCACCATTGATCTTGACCCACTCTGAGTATGATCTCAGAGATAAAAGGAAGGAGACGAGAGGGGAACTTATTCACTGTCAGCCACAAGTCAGCAAAGGGCAATTCTAGCCCGCAGGCTGTCTTTGAAAATCTGAAGGGCAAAAGCGCGGAGGATTAAGCAACGATTTGGGGAGGGAGAGAAATGTAAGCAGCCATAAGGGTTATTGTAATAACAGAGAGCCAACATCTATTGGCTTCACTCTCTTGTAGAGGCATGTGTGTGTGATGACAGCCAGAATGAACTCGGAGGCAAAAGGTTGCGTCTTGCAGAGGAGAGATGTTTCCACCTGAAGTTTTAAAACACCTTTTCTGCCTGTGTGTGTATGTGTGTTATTTCAGAAAGGGCAGATTGCTTACATTTCTTTAAATGAATTTTCATTACCTTAATTTTAAAGGCTGAGTTGCTCATTTTAGACACCGTTGTGCACCAACAATGTTCCTTTTTTTCCTCTCTCATGTGTAATTTGAAGAAGGCACCATCTGTAATGGTCATTATTTGTGAGATGAGAGGAACACACATCTTGAGTCTGACACGGTGATGTTATTCATGAGACAGGGTGGTCGAGCAGCGCTGCAAACTTCAACCGAAACATAACTCCTGCTCATTAGCCGGCCTAACATTTGCATCATTAGGACACCGCAACAGCAGGGGTACTGGGAAATGCGACTAAGCGCCTTTCATATAAGTCTTTGTTTTTACTCTCAGGATGATAGGCTACATGAGTCGGTGACAGGGAGGGAGAGAGGGAGGAGGGAGGTGACAGGAGGAGAGGAAGGAGGGAGGTGAGATAAAGGAGAAGAGAAAGGTTAGAGAGAAAGAGGAGAATAAAAGAACATTCATTATAAATTCACTGAATCGACAAGCTGTCAGGCTGCGCTGCCGTCCATGTAGCGTATAAGCCTCTGCTGCACTATTGACTCCTACGTCACACCCAAAACTTCTCCCTTCTTTTCTCACCTTTGCCTGCATTCATATCACCTGTTTCTGCTTCATGCTATTTGCTCTCTGGATTGACCCCGAGAGCCTTGCAAAGCCTTGTCATCATCCCTTCTTCCCCTTCCCTTCTATCTCTCCGTCCTATGCCCTCTCATCCCTGCTGGGGAACCGGTGAAATATGAGCTGCCTGTAGCATATTGATCCCATGCCTAACTCCCGCCTAAAGATAGATAGATCACAGACAAGGCAAAGCACTCCTGATGCCGCCTCCTCTTGCTGCAGCGGTGCCAATGGCTTCACTGGTTTGTATCGATTATAGTGATCCATTTCACCACAATGCACACTGTGCACTCGGTTGTCGTCGTTTCGCTATGAGCAGGTGAGCTGAGCAAAGGGCTGTCACATAAGTTGATCTGTGATGGCTTTGATTTGTCAAGACGGGTGTAATCTGTCCTGTAATATAGGTGTCCACTGGCAGGGGCCACAATAGAGGCATCAGTTGTCAAACATCTTTCACCCTCTGACAATAAAGCTTGGAATATTTTTGGTGAAATTTGGATTCGATACAATTTAGTTATATTCTAATATTTATTTTTGCTTGTATTACAGATCAGTGTAAAGGCCATGGTCACATGCCTGAGTTTGTTCTCATATTGGTTGCAGATAAGATATACTTTAAGGCTTAAGCCTTAAAATATTGACCTAAACCATTAGGTCAAATTGCAAAAAATGGGTCCAATAATTGAACTGTTTAGACTTCAACTAATGACAGTCCCTATCTTCAACTGTACTATAGTTTGTGGCTAACTAGCAGATGTTAGCATGCTAACCCTCAAAACTAAAATAGTGAACATGTAGCCTCGCTGCGGGGACACGGTGGACCTCTGTCGCCTGTCAGCGCAACTTCAATGATGCCGTTTAAAAACACATTAAGGGCGGTGCCGGCCGTGAGCGAACCGAGCCGGCCGTCAACGGCCCTTGACAACAGGTCGTTCTGTGATTCTCCAGATTCTAGGGGGTGCTGCAGCACCCCCAGCACCCCTACTTCCCGCGGCTATGGCTGCTAGCATGGTGTAGAATATTAGGCCTAGTCGACACAGCTATACAAGTGATTTTTTTTTCTTTTTAGCTTTTTCTATGCGTCTTAGCCTTTCTTCTACACGCAAACTCTGTTATAGATCACAAACAAATCAACATTTGTATTTAACTCCTTCAGTGTTAACATGTAGACAGAAAAAGTGAATGTTTGGCTTTGGTTGTCAGGTTGTCAGATTGACAGACGTTACCTTCTTCGTGAGGTGTCACAAATGAGTTAAGCTTTTTGGCTGTGAAAAAACACACTAAACTAAAATTGTAAACATTTCACCAGTGACCTGCTGAACCTCAACATGAAGGATTGTAATTGTGAGCATGTATCATGCTAATGTTAGCATTAGTAAAAGCACAGCTATTATACACTATCGATGTTGTATTTTGAGATAAACTAAGAAATCCAATTTGGGTCAATATTTAGTTTGAAAAATCCTCATGTATATTTAAAATGTTTCTGAAAGAGTGTAATTGTGGACAAAATCAAGCCTAAATGTTGAATCCTCTGTGAAGAAATGCGCTGACGTAAAAGCAGGAGAAAATGAAGAGCCAGTCTCCTTACAGAAAGCAACTTACACAACATTATCTCAAAGGAGATACGGTATCTATTCATCACAACTAGTGTGGCTGACTTTCTCCCTCCGCTGGTATTAACTGACTGGCCTTTCCCTGCTTTGGTTCCTAGTCACAGATGACACTTGCATTTGTCATGGCCTAAGTGCTGAGGAGGAGGAAGGTGAGAGCACCCAAACAACAAAGACACAAAAGAGCTGCAAAATGAATCAGGGGAGCTTTGTTTGCAGCATGCTGTACCCTTTGATAAATCACTTCACCAAGTCTCACTTCTTTATAATTCACCATACAGCAGCTTTTTGCATTTTCTACTGAGAAGACACTTTTCTACCCCATGGATAACACACAATCGAGACGTAATGGTCTGATGGAGAAAAATGGGGGATGTTTCTCATGCATGACTGACGGAACAACATTTAAAGGACAATAAAGCCTGTGCACTAAAATCTAAAGTTCCATTACTTTGTGTAGCCTAATATGCTCATTTCCCATTAGAGGCATTTTTTGTGTGATGTGAGTCACACACACCTCGTTGGTTCCGCTAATGCCGTTCTGTCTTTGTGTCTGCAGTGACGGATATCCCTGCCAAGCCTGATTGCCGTCTAGTGGCGCTGCTTTGACGCTCCACAGAGCCTCGTGCAACACTGTACCGATTTCTCATGCTTTATTTAGCCTCTTGCAAGACTTTCTCACACATACTTGAAAGTGACATTTGCTCACATTATCTTTCCTGTTTTTGCATAATATGACACCGTGATCCATGTTCGCTGGACTAAAGCAATTTGTACAGAAATCAACACTGAAGACATACAATTAAGGCTTTTTAAAGTTCAGTATAGCTGTCATGTTCATGCTCTTTTTAAGAAGTTAACAAGATGTGCATTAGCCAAACAACCCATTATCTCATCACCCTCAGAAGTATTATTTTCTTACAATACAATTGCATCAAACTGTAATGGACTACTACTGCACCCTGTGGCCAAAAAGGGCAGAAAACATCACAACTTTTGGAGAAAATGTTGCTAGCTTTTTTCAGTAAATATTTTTTGGCAGCACTGGCCTTGGCTTTTGAAATGGATATTATTTAAAATCTAACTGGTGTCTGTAATGTTACCTACCCAAGCTTTAATTAAGGAATTAGCCATATATCTACAAATAAGATGTTGGAAATATAATGCATACAAAATAAAGGTATAGGAAGTTAGTTGAGGCAATTAGAAACAGCTTGGACAACTTGTATCAAAACTATAGCCTTGATGATCCTTCTATAAATCCGCTTACTGTGCTGAAACTTCTCCCCTGGTGCACCCAAGTGTAATTCCTACTACCCATAGCTACTACCACACCTCAGAGTGCTCCGCTCAGTCAATATCTGCCGGTGTCATGAGGGTCTGAGAGCTCACAGTTGATGTGAGGCCTGCCAATGTGGCCCGCACTGTGCTAAAGGCCTCTGCAGCACAGGGACCAGATGTGAACAAGTACATTTCATCAGACAGTCATTCCCTTTAGGCAGCTGCAGATGGATCAATATCACCAGTTCCCCCCACCCGCCTCAGCCAGAATGAGAAGTGGCTCTTGTGGCAGTAGCATGTACAGATCTCGGTTTGTACAGATCGATTCGGGACATAAAATGCGGGACAGGAGGACAGTGTGTATGCCTGTCCATATGTGTTAACTCCGCGGGGGCATCTCTATCACCTCCTCTGTTGGTCTATGAAGATGGAGGAGCTGCATTACAGTAAAATATGCACAAACATGCATTCTATCTGGTCCATCTGTGCAGCCTAATAGAAATATGGATCTGGTCTCGTGCGCTCCCTGTCACACTGACATTTGATTCATCCCTCCATGAGCCGATACACTGGCCCCAATCTGGCATCAGTGTGACACGCTCACGCTTTTAGTCACACTCTGAACAAACTGTAACTGTGCATGTGGGAAAATAATTTCACGCCGCTGGAAAACTCATAGAGGAGACCTGTTATCTGAGTAGGAGGGATGACGCTGTTCACATTAATATGGCCCTCTTCTCGCCACATGGACCTTGAGGTTACATCGAGAACGTTGTGAGGGTCTGAAAATGAGTGTGTCATCCCGACTGTGATAGTGATCAACTCCACACCCTTTTCTCAGACCATGATTGTGATTCACCAACATAAATGTTACATCAGATTGTCCTCTGCTTGCAAATGATGACCTTTCGAACAGCAAAGAGTCGGCACTGAGGGACAAGCTAACCTTTAGATTTGAATAACATCTGTACAGCGAGGGATGCTTTACTGCGGTGTCAGAGTGCCACCCAGTGGTTTTATGGTACACTGAGAATGTGCTGTGCATTTCATAGGGGCAAGGTTTGTTTGTCATATTCAACTAGCATTACTTTTACACTTAGCTTCTTACATATTAGGAAATATGTACAATGGCTACAGCATAGTTATAGCAATGATAACTCCTTTATGCAACTACTATTCCCATAAAATAAATAAAGTTAAAATAGTGCAACAAAAGAGACATAATGGTTCTTCATAGGTACTGTACACTATAGAGGAGTTTCACCTTATTGTCTTAAAATTGATAATCAATTACATAAGGAAGGGCTGGAAAATAATCGAATGTTCTAATATTAGAGGACGTGGGCTTCATGTATAGGAGACCCAGTCAACTTCCCATACATCCTTGTTTTGGAGGATTCTGCTAGAAAAATAAGACCCGATTCTTAATTATCCCAAACTAGAAATCCAAATTAGGAGGAAATTACTTTTGTTCCTTGACTTCAAATGAGGAAAGGGAAATTGCTAGGAAAATTTGCATTGTTGTAATCATCAGGACAATTGTTAGTTTTGTGTTTTTATCTGAACCTCTGATTGTCTTTGCCTCACGAGTTCTCTGTTCATAGAAAAATAAAAAGTGCAAAAATAAAAATTGCACAGCAAGAAATTCACATATTACAGTAAATGGTTCTATTGTGATTGAACCACCCTCATGTGGTTTCATTAACCCTGCATTCATAATTCATATTCTTCCAATTTGTCAGTTGTCAAACACTACATATTGTTCCTTTCCATCTTCAACACATGGGAATGCTTCCATCAAGCTACCAGTGTTCGAAGAAGGTCCTTTGGGACCAATGTACTTGATTGTGTGATAATAACCAATTAACATGCTAATTTTCGCAATTTGTCTTTGCCATAATTGCCTCCATCAATATAACTGAGACGGAGCAGCCTTCATTTGTAGGACATCGTTTGGGGCTTTTTAAATGGCTGCAGTATTGTGATTTATAACGGCTGGATAGAGGTACTTTCTATCAGGGATTGGTATAATCCGTTTGAAGTGAAGTGGCTCACCTCAAAAATCCCTTAGTTTGTAAAGTGAGAGGGCAGGGGCTCTTTGTGAACCAGGACGTCATTCAGCCAATGTAGTCTTAACAGATTATACAAACGTTGAAGTATACTCACTTTGAATATCGTGTGATGGTTCAAGCTATGTGTCAAAAGTAAGTAAGGCAAAAAGAGTCTTTTGAATTGGCTACACAATTAGACACTGCAAACAAACCTCTATGTCCTATCACTGCTGCTTATGTGGAAAATATCCTATATCAATACTTTCATACGGACCTCAGCCAAAAAGTAGTCCCCCGTACAAAGAAGAACATTTATAGAGAACGTGTTGTCCCTGTTGAAATAACACATCTTAATCGGTAAGAAAAGCAAATTTTTGAAGCTATTATACCTCCTTACTATGAATAACCTGGTGCTTCTATTGATGTACTAACTTCTACTGTGATGGTGTTTTTATGGAAAATGTGTTTTAATATACCGTATTTAATAGCAGATATTTCATAGTTTTTCACAAGCCAAAAATGCATTTCTGCCTTTAGCACCAACAACTAGACAATAAAGTATTTTCTATTATTGTACTTGCACTCTTCAAGCTATATAGCACAATGTCGTTTTTTGGTTAAAAGATAGGTAAGCATGTCTCAGGGGACCTTTATTTTTATCAAACTCATGTCGTTCTGGTTTCCTTGTAACCTGTGGATGTAAACATGGTTAATGTGGCTAAACATGCAAGATTTTCGTTTTCATATGACCAGGCCTTTTACTTATAGCAAGTGAGGTTAACCCACCTTCTTTGACTCATCCTGGAGCTCAACTGGAAACCCACTGGACTGTTTTCCTGTTTACCTGACCTGCGCCTCTAGGGCAAGTCACCTTGTGTATGCTTATAAGAATCAGCGATCATGAAGGCTTCCTTTCATCTTTGCCCTCCTGATCATAAAGTGAGCTTCTATACATCACTTCCCACAAATTGCTCCTTCAACATTCATGCCAACCTTCTGTAATACAGCTTCCCCTCTCCTAGTCAAGTTAGTCAGAAGTCAAAGCAAACAGCTATTGGGATGAGACGTAATCTAAAACGACTGATCCAAATGTTGCAACTTCTCCTGTTATGATGCAATCCTGGCTGAGCTTCACTTGATTTTTTTTGTGCTGTTTGTGTGTTTGATTTTTCTTCCAGCTTTAAAGACACAAGGTGAATTGCTATAACAAAAATGATGGATGAATGGAGTAAAGTCTCTATCACAAATTCATGGCAATCTACTTCTGCTTAAAAACTATTGGCCAGAGCAAGGAGCTGATCCTCAAAATAACTCGAAAAAACTCCTCAACATCATTGACTCTGACTACATAGAACTGTAAGGGCTTCATTTGAGAAAATGATAATTAAAATGTAAAATAAAATCATAATTTTAGTATTAACTACGTAAATAAATTGAGTACATTTTATTTGTTTAGATCCCAAAAAGAAGCATACATATTCACAATCACATTAGTAAAAGATAACTTCATTTGTCACCAGATCTGACTGAGTTATTTAATTTATTCACGCTGACTCACAACATGATAGAAAACCATTGAGTAAGATTCAACCCTTTTTTCCTTCCTCTAACTCTAACTCATTGCAATAATTAAAAATCAGCTTTTTAGGCATAATTAATATGAGTCAACACTGTGCCCTTCAAATGAGAATAATAGTTGTTTGTGCAAATTATTTACACTAATTATCTGGAGTTACTTTTCTTTTTGGTAAATTAATAATTGCTTTTGTATTACAGTGAGTAATTGCGTAAGTACGTGCGTGTGCTACTCAAATTCAGTGAATATAATGTAAAAGATGAAGCCTCAAACACATAAAACATTTGATTATTAATAATCAACTCCTTCCTTCCCAGCAATTAATATAAGGATCAGACCAGGACCAGCTTATATAATTTATATGGGTCACCCTGCCATTGGTTGAAGGTCACTTACATTACATTAAATTAAGGGGTACTTACTGTAAACCTAATTGAGTTTTTTCATTTCATGTTACTTAAAACTTTCTTCTTGTTTCCTGTTCTACTATATTTCAATAATTAAATGACAGTTGTATTATTAACTCAACTGAACAAGGAACTAATTTCCACCTTGTTTTTCCACCATTACAAATTAGCGTTAATACCTTGGCTGGTAAACATGGCTAATTACACTCCACCAGTACATTTCTTCCAGTGTAATCTTTTTTTCCGTTGAGGGAAGGCTACATGTCTTTTCCTCCTAATTGGTCTCCTCATCATCTATCATCCTAGGAAACCACCTAATTCTCCCAGTGGTAATGTTCCCAGATGCCTGCAGGCCTCCTGGAAATGACTGGTGATGAGTTCAATGATTACTAAATATGATAGGCACTCTGCGGTTAGATAGGAGCAATCAACACAATGGGCTTTTGAAAAAAATGCTGGTGGCAGTGTAATTATGCTTGGTAATAATAACAACAATAAACATTATGGATGTGCCATTTGTTTTTGTTTTTATAAATGACAAAAAGGACGGGTTTTTTCATTATTTTCAAGATCTATGTGGCAATACCTACGTTAACCAGCAGAGGGGGCACGTGTCATTCTGTTCCAATGTAAACACTTCCCTTTGTGAAAGCAAAGTGAGTATTTCTGGAGCACTTTAAAAAAAGCTTGAGCTGAACAAAGTGCTGTATAAAGCAACATTACATCGTAAACACAAAGAAGAAAGAGAAACACAAAGAGAGAGTTACTAATCACAACAATAATCAACAATGTACAAATACAGAATTATAGACTGTAATAGTTTTCCAAATAGTTAGCCAAAAATACTAAATGTTGCACACGCAAAAAAGGTCTTCCGGCGTGCATAAATACAAAATAAAATATTTGTTCTTCATTCGTTGATTCTGAAATAACAAGTAGCCTACAAGAATATTTACATACATCTACATTCAAAAACTGAAATGGGGGAAGGACATCTTGATATCTATCGGTAACTGATTCAACAGTTTTAGAGCAGCAACGGCAAAAGGTTCTGTCACTGTTGTGTCTCGTGAAATGTATTAGTTATGTTTATGTATTTTGTCTGTCATTTCCTGTTTTATTTTGTATTTACCTCTTGTCTTTCATTGCAGGCCCTGTTTCTTCCTCCCCCTGTGTGTTTTTCCCGCTATCATCAGTGTCTGCCTGGCCGTTTCTCAATCGCGAGGATGCTGGCTTGGTAGTCGCGTACTTCCAAGTCACTTCCTTCAGAAACGAAGCAAGTATACTTCCAAGCCACGGCTTCGGAAAACGAAGAAGAATGGATCAGGCTAACAAGTGTGCCACTCTCTCTAACGGCTTCAACATAAACTGTACCGAAAATAAATACCTCTATCTAATTATGAACTTGCTTTACTTTCACGGAACACATTTTTGGTGATAACAAACAAATGTAACAAAGTAACATATTTACCAACACATGTTCTACGCCACTACATACTTACATTTAAATGTGTGCTGCGTTGGTTCAGCCATTCTCCGCAAGGGTTTTTGAAATTGGTCCGTGCGCAAAGCATTGTGGGGATTTTAAGGACGCGAAGTCTACCCATGTGCAGCCTCGAAATTTCCCCCAAACTAAGGACGCGGCCTCGGTGGAATTCCAAGTATGCTGGAGATTGGAACAGTCCTTCGCCGGCACTCGATGATGTAGCATCCTTGAAATATTGGCTTGGAAGCCAAAATCCTCGCGATTGAGAAACGGCCCCTGATTGTTTCCACGTGTTCCCACTCACCTCACGTATGAATAGTCCTGTCTCTCCCCTGTCCTGTGTCAGTTCGTCTTGTTTGCTTCCCCGAATGGTCGTGCCAAGCCTCAACTCCGAAGGGATTCCTTTATCTTTTCTCAGGTTATGTTATTTTGTTGATTTATGTAGACTTACGTTTTTTCTTAAGTTCTCCTTTTGTTATGATTAGTTTTTTCCTCCTTGTGAGCGCTTTTTGTTATTTCCACTACCTACTGTGTTAACGAGGGATTACCTGACCTGTGACAATACATATACTTTTTGTTACATTCAAAACGTTGTCTCTGGGTTGTGCATTTGGGTTAATCAGTTTGTGTCGAGGTCCTGACAGTCACCTTTTAGTTTTGATTTTGAGAAGAGAGATATGTTGTCAGATCTAAAGTGACCAAGGGATTGAGTAACTGATTATAATCTAACTTTCTTTCAGCTACATTTTGGCAAGATGAAAGTGACCTGAGTTTGGAAATAGTAAGCAGGGGTTCTTTGATCTAAGGGTGGACTGACACATGTTCTTCCTCTGGCTATATTGATATCAATCAACTTGAAAGCCATGCATAATACATTACGGTCCAAGCATGCTGCTCCTTCAGGTCTCACAAGGCGCTCATGCAATGTTATCAATTTCAAAATAGAAAATAATTAATGATGCCATATCATTTCCATCTAGTTTTGGCCGATTCCTGATCTTTACACCTTGCATAAGTTGATTGTTAAAGG
The DNA here is from genome assembly GCA_943591055.1 of Gobionotothen gibberifrons. Classification (NCBI taxonomy): domain Eukaryota; kingdom Metazoa; phylum Chordata; class Actinopteri; order Perciformes; family Nototheniidae; genus Gobionotothen; species Gobionotothen gibberifrons. The sequence goes on along the minus strand of CALSBZ010046870.1, from coordinate 436,332 downwards.
GAGCAGAAGGAGTCGGCTGTGACGATGTGAAGAGTTTCAGAAGAGAAATGTGTAAAACAAGAGTTAGAGGAAGGAAACAGAGGGAGATCTGGCAAGCAGCAAAACAATAAAAAGGTGAGATGAAAACAAAATGAATTGTCCTAACAGCTGCTTCAGAAGCAGATGTAGTAAAGAAAGTGGGCCTAAAGTTGTGAAGGATGGTGAGTATAATGCTGGGTCCCTGCTTTCATCACAGGTTGTTTAATTAGATCAAACGCTGATAAATGAGTCTTGACTTTCAAATGAGCTTCTCAAAGGGTTGGAGGTGGAGAGATTTCTATCGGCACTGATAATAAAGTTAAAGCCTGAGTGTGCATTTCATCAGGGAGTCCGTACAAGACTGTGATGGATTTGATAACAAACACAACATCTGAATCATGTGTCTATGATTTAATAAATGCCCACACCGGGTTGTATTCAGGACGTTCTACCGCTGCCTCCTTGCTTGGTCGGGCCGCTCAACGGTCAGCTTTACACTTTAACACTTTCACTTTCACTTTCAATTTAACACTTTCACTTTCACTTTCAATTTAACACTTTCACTTTCACTTTAGTGTTCACCTGGTGCCCTGTGTTGTCTCCTCCCCCCTCACCTGTGTCTTGTTGGTTTGATTAGTGCTCAACGGTCAGCTTCACACTTTAACACTTTCACTTTAACACTTTAACACTTTCACTTTCACTTTCACTTTAGTGTTCACCTGGTGCCCTGTGTTGTCTCCTCCTCTCTGCCTCATAAACACACAGATACAAATGCATAATGAATGACGATGTGCACTATGTACAATAATTGAGGCATTGCCTGCACCTAAGAGCATCTAGCACGTTGAGTACAACTCTTCATTTTGACATTTCCATTCATTAAAATGTATCTTTTTATCTACACACAGCAGTTTTCGTGGATGACATTTTTCCTTGGGGCCTATGAACATTAGCTCATAATACTGTAGGCATTTAATCTGGCTCTCTTTCTCTGCTCACCTCCCATCTCTGCCAGGGGTCTAATCCTCTGTGACTAATAGGCTGGATATGAGGATTATTTTTGTACCTGCCCAGAGACAGTTAAAGAGAGACAGAGAGGGGAAGATGAATGGATATGTCCGAAGCTGATATTTTTTTAATGGTATGACAGTCGTCACCATCTTTCTCCTGAGCTTCAGAGTCAGTTTGAGCATTCAAATGTTGAAATAAAGTCTGAAAGCCAGGATGCTTTAATGTGGCACCCAGATACATATTGTACCATATAAGGTTTCCTAGAGGGAATGACTTGAGTTATTGATAAAGAAGTTCAAACTCAGTTAAGTATTTTAGTATGTGATGAGATTATTCAATGTAATCCACATTTTTCTGAGGCCTTGTGTGGAAAGCTTCTCACTTTTCTGAGCTGTCGTCTATGTGTCACATTGATACTAAGAACGTCATGGAATTTGATCTGCCTAATCTAATGGTAGCCATCTTTAAAGGTGAGGTGTCATGGCCATTTCCACTGATCATAATTCCATTGTTGAGGTACTAAAATAGAAAAATACTGTGCAATTTTCCAAACTCACATTGGTTTCGCATACAGCATCTCTGTAAAGTGTGTGTATTCAGCAGTATTCACTTTCTCCACTAAACGACCCCCCCCCCCTCTACGTCCATTTGCTAAATTAGCTATAAGCATGAACAACAAGCACAATGAGAACAACAAATGCGTTTCATCAATATTGTACTTTTGCATTATTAAACAAGAGTCTATAATACTACCAGCTCTGTGAGGATGTACTTGAAGACCTGTGATTTGAGATGAAAGCTAATCTGCTAAAAGGTGATAAATCATAATTTTCTCATTAACTTCTATACAATTTGACTTTTTTTCTCAACCAGTAGTGTCACAATTGAACGGAAGACCAAAGTGCAACACACGGAAAACCAGG
>CALSBZ010046870.1:407311-434370 GCA_943591055.1 Gobionotothen gibberifrons | reverse complement strand
CAGGTGAAATGGAAAACTACTAGTGAATGATGGAGCAGACTGTGACAAGTAGAGTTGTACACTGACAACATGTAAGATTTCCTGGATTACCTTACATGTTCAAACCCAGATATTGATGTTTTCTTTCTTTCTCTTCCTCAAACTTCTTATACCCTATCCTGTGTGTCCTTTGTTATTGCTGTTGCTGCTATGCCACCTGAATTTCCCTGCAGGTATTAATAAAGGTTTATCTTATCTTATCTTGTCTTATTGAATATTAGACTCAATTCTCCTCTTTAAGCACATATTTTTTCTTCCCATTTCACCACCCCTCATCCCAATCTCTTACAAAAACGGTATCAAACAAGGCTGCCTCAAAGCCTCACTCAACCACTTCCTCCAATAATCCCCACAATATCCCAAAACAGGCTGGCAGCATCTACATTTATTCATCTATTCTCTCACATTTTCTTTTTGCCTCAGCAGTGAAGTAAATAACTACAGCCGGAAATACAAAAAGACTAACCATGTCCTTGCAAAACCTTTGTCATTACATTACATTACATTGCATTTAGCTGACGCTTTTATTGCTGACGTTTCTTGTGGTTTCACATGATGTCATACAGGCTGAGCAAACATTAGCTTTTCCAGTGTTACTCCAAGTATCGGAAAGTAGATATTTGACTCAATGTTGGTGCAGAGGATCACCATTGGGATACATCATCTTGAATCCATGAATGTCTGCAAAAACGCAATCCATCCAGTAGTTGTTGCGATATTTTCTTTTAGACCAACTGAAAGACGTTGCCATCCCTAAACATTTGACTAACCCTGATCTAAAAGCTCTATGGTAGCTTTAAAAAATGTATCTGGGGGTATTCCTTACAGAAGAAAGCACCTCATTGCATACTAGGTCAGCCTTTTTTTTTTTTTAATCCTTCAGCTCATTTGAATATTCAAAAGCATAGATTGTGTTGGTAAAAAAGTTTCTCAGGCTCTCTTGCCATATGGTTCACTCCTTTTAAATTCAAGGGCTTGTGGCTCGTTAAGATTGCATCAGTAGATTATCAGATTGTACAAAGAATGAGCCAGTAAAGCTTTAAGTCCGAGACTGATGGGATACAATAAAGCTAATCTTATTAAACAACTTCTATCGTAAATATATGCAATGATCCTCCCTTGACTGGTTCACATTGTAAGCCTATGTAAGGCTGCGGACAAAGAGTAGAATGTGGTACTCTTTCAACAATCGGTCAAGCTGTATTGTCCCAGGCAGATCAACTAATGTATTTCCACTTGAGAGAGTGCTGTTGGGGTTTAGGATAACTTGTCTTCAAAATAAGGAAACATAAGTGCCACTTGATTCAGGCCGGCCCAGTTTACTCATTGGCCCGCCCTGAGAAAGCTTCGGTGTAATTTCTATTTATTTATTTTTTATTATTATTATACATTTTTGTATTCACCCATTGAGAATATCCAAGCATTCAAAGTGAAATTCAAGTGAACAAATATCGAGTTGAATTACTGTTGTATGTGTTTTATACTCTGAATGGAACTAATTTCCGGTACAAACTGGTTGAGGTGGTATAAAGATTTTCCCTGGGTGGAATACAGCGCAAGTAGGGACGCGCTTTTCTGTAAAATGTGCAGACATTTCCCCAGCCCAGGAGCTGGGGGTGCATTTACGAGGGATGGATATGTAGACTGGAAGCACCTGCGTAACTCGTTGGAGAGACATAAAAAAACGAGGACCACTGCAAGTCCATGAGCAGGTTTGAATGCTACAACCTATTGTTGCTGTTACCTAGTGCAATACAAGAGTTACATAATGATTGTAAATAACCAAATTTGTGTTCTGTGAAACTGAAAAGGATATTACATTGTTTTTGTTACTTTCGTTGCAGTTGTAAATATGTCTTAAATGTAATTTAGGTTAACTTCCTGTGCTATTTAGATGCTTTTATTTTTGAAGGCGAGTTTACGCTGTTGACAGGAAGTTGTTGTTGCTATGGAAAAAAGGAGCGGAGATTAAACTACATATAAAGATGGAGAAAGTAAAGGATAAAGTTCATGTTTAAGTTTAGCACTGAGACTGATTTCTCCGGGATATTAGCTCTCCAGTGTTGTGCATTGTGGCAGCACTGTCATTGTGTACTTCACAAGGTTTGTTTTTCTGCATCTCATTCTTTCGCAGACTTAACAATGATTGCAATCCACCAGCTATATGAAATCCCTTTGTAAGTTTGTGTTAATATCATAACTTTTTGGAAACATTATGTACTAGAAATTGCTTTACACATTGATATTACTGTAGCGCTTATGTTTTCAATTGCCACAAGCTAGTTTTCGATTTTTGTAATATACTGTCATGCTAGGAAATCCCCAAAAATCTATAGTAATCAAATTCATAAAGAGAAGCCTGTGACAAGTCTCTCTGCAAATTGAGCATGCATGCAACATTAGCATTAAGCTAACATAACTGTATTGGATGTTTTGACAACCTAACAATTGTTTATCATAATTCAGCTGACATTTGATCATGTTTAATGTTAGATTTGTCAACCATATCCCATTAGCTATTTTACTGTTTTAACATGCTAATGTTAGCTTTGTGCATCATGTCAGTTAGCAACACAACCTGCAATGTAATGCTTTTAAATATTTAGTTGGAAACAAATCTCTATGCAAGTATGTGAGGTGAAAGACATATTAGTTCAGGGATTCATAAATCCTGATTTAACACTAAGCCTACCCTGCTTAACAGTGGCTAGTTTTGATCATGCTAGCATCTTGTACAGAAAAGAGCCATACAGGAAGTGTACAGTACGTATACATACATTAATATTGAAAAAACATTGAATACATTTAAATCAGAAGTGTGCAACTCAGTCATCAATGTATTCTCTCTTCCTATAACTAACTAGCGGTAGAACATATATACAAGCTACATTTTGAAAGCACCCCTTACAAACATCCTCACTGACCATGTGAATTGAATAATACACAATATGACCCCTTGTATTAAACTTGTTTCCGCGACACAGAATAATTGCTCTGCACTATGTGCATTCACAAAGATCACAGTCAACTCAGTCCTCTGGGATCTCATTTACTCTGCCTCCATCAAGTCTTGGGAATATTTGACACTGCTTACTTGCTTCTCAGTCTTCTCCCTACACATACCTGCTACTCAGTATATAAGGAATAATTCTGTTTAATAAATAACAGATGGTATAACACATACCATTCTGTTTACATCTTTACTGTATTTTTTATTGGAAGCATACACATAGATACATTACACATGCAAACACATAAAAGCAAGTGCATACATTGACAGAAGGACATAAAATGAATACTCAACATACTCGACTTACAGTAGTGCTCACACACGCCAGCCTTTCTCACAAACATTACATGTCTGTTGTTTGTCTTTCGCTGCCTCTGCCTTGTCACTCAAGGGTGGAGTGCCTGAGATTGCATGTGGGTGTGTGTGTGTGTGTGTCAGGAGGATTAATATCAGTTGGCAACAAAGAGCATTTATTCGCCCATATGTTTAGCAGCCACTTTAAGGTTGATTGGTTGGAGGATGGGGCTAAAAGAGGCACAAACAGGGGTAGTAAATCAGAGGAGAGCCCCTATGGGGGATGTGAGTACTGTCCACTCATCTATAGAAAGAGAAAGAGAGAGATGGGACGGATGCTGCCAAGAGGTTATTAGATAAACCACATAATCTGCAGTCCCGGGCCCCGGTGGCACGATGTAAGCCTCCGGTCCAAGAGGTGTTAAAGGTAGTTTAGGGCCATGTTTATGGAGATCGATATGTGTAAGCTGCAGTGGCGGGTCGTGCAAAGGCATCAGTGAGATTGTTGTTTGTCTGAAGGCAGCAGCCTTACCGTAAGACTGGCTTATGTTTTTTCCGCTTAGAATAAACTATTTTTCAGTTCATCCAACAAGTTTCAAAATGCAAGTGGTGCCATTTTTGTTACAAAAGGAAATATTTTTGCCAAGGTAGCAAAACTAAGAAGTCGGATAAACTAATGTGTGCCATTAAATGTGGATATAAGCATATACCAATTGTGAATACATACATAATGTACATTTTAATCATATTTTACAGTCCAAAATGGTGGATTACAAATGTTTAACAAATGGTACTTGAGTTGCCAAATGTTTTTCATTTTAATCACCTTGAGACATAACAAAATGTAATTAATATATTAGATTTTATGATAGATAGCCTTTACCTAAAAACTGGCTTTTACAAACATCTTCACCATGAAGAACTTTTGTCACTTTGTTCAGAGAAATGTGTCTACATGCATTATGAAAACTTTATATTTTGCATACTATGTACACAAGTCATGAGAAGTTATATTCCCGTCATACCGTGCACTACTATACAAATAAAACACTTATCCCCATAACAGGCTGAACATAGATGACCCCGGGTCATGTCAGAAATATTTTCAGTACAGCTCCACATTTACTTTACAGCATAACATCTCCCCTCTGGGTCAGGGAACTGTAGTCTCTGCTGGCCTCATTATTTTTGCCCTGATGAAATAGCAACAATCATCCATGGGGAAAAACCACTAAGGAAGAAGTTATGAGACACCAGTTCCTCTCTGAAAGATGACTGTAGCGTGAACGATACAGTAGTTGTTGTGCCTTAATTCAGTAACTCACTTTTCCAAAACTGGACTTCTTCACTCTCACGACAAGCAGTCTGCTTCACACCTCGATGCAAAAATCCACACACGAATACCACAAGAAATAAATTGCTCCCCTTGCCTATTCTTTGGAGCCCTCCCTGTCCGAATAACTGAAGCTGTTATATCCATGCTCTTGCTAAAAGCCACCAGATATCATTGACAAAAACTGTTTTTTCTTACCTTGCAGAACATGCAATTGCTGGTTTCCGTTGGAAAAGCAAGGCAAATATTGTAAAAATAGTGTAACTTTATCTACTAGGTAATACACTGAGTATGGATAAATACCTCATACAACCACAGTTTAAAGACATCCAAACTATCTATTTATAACTATAATGGTTAACACAGGGTTAGTGTGCCATTGGGACTGACATGTCTCCAGTCTGCATACATTTCTTCCCAAAGGATCCCAAAACTGATAATGAGAATGCCTTCCCTCTAAGAAAAGACAAGTCATGACAACTTGTCTCCCAGCGATAATGCAGTCTCTCACATTGCCACGGTGACAAGTCTAGACCTAAACAACACACACATCAGTGCACAACTCTCACACAGACACACACACATCCTGTCTGTGCATATTTATATTCTAGCAAGTACACATACGAGTCATAACCCCAAAAACCCCCACAATATCCTCTCTTCTTACATGGATTTACAAGCACACAAACACACACTGTATGCCTGAGTCAGTGCAGCAGCAGTGCCACATTGGATCACTGAGAAAAGCCAATGAAGACCTGCAGCTTTGGAGCCCCTGGCAGAGAGAGAGGCAGATCCTGCTGAGGACAGTGAATGCAGCGCAGCACAGCAGAGGATCCCGCTCAGCACACAGAACAACTGAGGTCTGCTAACACACAGCGAGGCTCACACGTTACTGACTGCTCACTGAGTCGGATCACTTTGTTTCCACAGCTAGACAAAAAGCATAACGAGAAGCGTGGGTGTGTGTGTGTGCAAGCGTTGCTTTTAGGGCCGTTGGGATGCTTTTCAAAGCTGTATAAACTTTAACGCTTTTTAAAATAGCATAACATAAAATATTTAATCGCCGCTGTGTCAAAGTGGAAATAAATGGATTTGCAGCCGCTTTGTGGTCGTGTTTAACTGGGCCATTAGGAAAGTAGAAGAATGTAAAGACTTCAATTCCCCACGTACTTTGCTAATTTATTCAAATACGAGGGTCCATGTAAAATGATACGGATAATGTTTAATGTAGCAATGCGAGAGCCATACATGCCATCATAAAAAACTGCACATATACCAAAATTATATTGTAAGCAACCATGTTGGATGTGGATTACTAGGATATATTTTCAGCGAGGTTTGTCTTTTCACACATGCAATGGCAATGCCGAAAAAGGTTTGGCAAAGGACAACCCAGCAGATAGTGTTAATTCAACATTTACAGATGATAACTGCCTTAAAAGTAAACAAAGATAATGGAGGAGCTAGGCCAGATGTACGTGGCCTAGGACAGTGGTTCCCAACCTTTTTTCCCAAGAGTCCCCCCAAATGACTCTTGTTGGAAGTTGCGCCCCCCCCCCCCCCCCCCACACACACTCACACACAAGGTAATTGAAGTTTAAAAGTCTCAAAATTGCTACAACTACTGTCACAAACTGAATGAATGTGAAGTATTTTGTTAAAGGAGGATGAAAGCGAAATTAAGGAGCACTATTGGAGTGACTTTGATGGTTATTGGACTCAGGATTAATTCATTTGGATTCCCGCTGTATGAAGAAATCAAAGGACGGCGCAAGTGGAAACAATTCACAAAGGGATTAAACTGTTTAAAACACATGCTCAAAGTAAGCCGGATTTTGCCGATGTGTTTATGTGGATTCAAAAGTCGTAAATAACCTACAAAATGGAGGAGACCGATCTGATCGGAGCAACTGTGACAAATAATCCAACTGAAACCGACATGGACAATGACTATGTTTAAATGCGCTTATCCAGAAAAGCCTGGTTTGGACACTTTACGGGCAGAAGAAACATTTCTATTAAAGAAAGAATTATACATTTCTGTCTTTTTATGCCGCTACTAACTTGAATTTTTATTAAAATTAATCAATTATTTTTTATATTTTATATTGTAATGTAGTAATTGTAATGTAGAGACAAGGCTTTTAGTGACAATCATGTATTGCGTTACAATTATATGTAATAAAAAAATAAAAACAAGTCTAAATATGATATTTGGCCTCAAATCATCTGAGGATCAAGGGGAGCGTGCCCCCCAGGTTGGGAACCACTGGCCTAGGACACGCTTGGTGAGGACACTTTTGCATAACCTTCAATCGCAATGGGTGGCCCTATGTGTAGAACTAATGCTCCTAATGTGCTTTACATTGTACATTCAAACACAAACTTTTGATCAGGCTTCGAAAAAGATTGTGGTTTGATTAAAAAAAAAACGTTTTGACATAACTCCAGGTTGCATGTGGTTTCAGCAATCTCCTGTGTTTGGTTCCATGTGTCCTATCCTCCCACCTGCCCTTAATTGCATTTGTTTATTTTTATACTAAGTCATCGCACTTCAGGAGTCCTCGCATCTTGTTATATTATAGTTACCTGAGAGCCTGATTCATCTCATTCAGTAATCTATTTTTCAAAATGATTTCCACACGTCATGTTGTGTTGAAAATAGGCTTTAAAACGTTGTCTTGTTGTTTATTGAACACAGCAACTACTGTCTGCTTGTATTAATGTCAGTCACAATGGATTCCACTGGTGACAAAAAGCATTACAAATTCTGTAGAAACTTCTCATACCCCAAGAACATGGTCAGTATATTCCAAAGAGTCATATTTCCCCCCACAATACATCATACCTCACTCATGACCTTTCTACATTTCTACATGTGCCTGTATATTATCACAGGGACACTATGAATGCATGGATTTCTTATATGGTTTAAAGTCAACACATTTGAAGGCCCACTATTGTTGGGAGCTCTGTTTTGAATTATTGTTCACTTCCTGACTGCTCACTTCCTTGCTGTTAAATGTTCTCCCGGGCTATAGCCCCCTGCCTCTCCATGTGAAACATTATACAGGCCTGACACACATAACTGGAGCATAGTAACAACACGGCCCTCCGGGGTCCTGAGGCTCTCGCCCTGCCGGTCCACAGCCGCCCTCTCAGGGGGACAATTCATCCAATCTCTCCCTACATCTCCTGGACCTCTGCCAAGGCTTCATTCAACAAGGGGATAAAAGAAAAGCAAACTGTTGCTGGTGTAGAAGGGCCTGTTGAGTGAATTACTTCAACCTAGATACAGTATGTTAGCAAAAAACTACTGAAACACACATGATGATTTAAATTGAAATGGAGGTGGAGGGATTGAAAACTATTAAAAAAATACAACATCTAAAATGTAGGTGAAAATTGGACTTATTCACCAGATTGCCAGAAACAAGAATTAAAAATAGTGCTGACATTGCATCCTGGATGCATAAATATGCAACTGGTTGGTTAAAAGTTCACCCTATAAACGTTTAAAGGTGATTATATGTCAGTGCTTTGTTTACAGCTTGTTCTGCCGCCAACAAGTGGCTAACAAATCTGTTCATACAGATGCTTTAAAAAAGAAAAGAAAAATGTCAAAATGTGGGATCAATAAACTATATAATTAAAAAAATACATATGAGACTGACCTTCTTAAACACAACAGAACACTTCAGCTCCATGCTTTACAAACATTACAGTAATATATCTAACACGACTCCTATACTTGACTGTTTTCTGTAAGGTTTCATCACACAAACCCCAGACACTTTCTGTATGATGTTAAAAAAACAGCAACACATCTTATCAACAACAACAAACACATACTGCAGAGAAAGAACCAACGAATACAACAGTTTTATTTATGACTCCCTCTTCCCCTAATCAGCGTTGGGTTCAGGCACGCAGCGAGTCTCTGTGCTTCACTGCAGACAGAGGAGGGTCAAAGGGCCACACGCCGCTGCAGGCCTGTGAGTGGAGCCGCGGTCTGATTGGTCTGTTGAGCAGTGGCGGTCCTAGAGTCAGTGGGGGCCCTAGGCAAACATTCACTGGGGGCCCCTCGAACCAGCCCCCCCCCCCCCCCCCCCGCAGCGGAGCAACGCAACTGAAATTATGAGCTTTTGACCTGCGCGCTATGCAGGGGGACCCCTTGAGGGGGTTACCCGACATGTCGTTGCAGTAAATTAAAGGGTGTTTCATGTTGTCGTTGCTGTGGACCTTCTTAATCTACCTTCTTTGGGGGCCCCCTTCTGGTCCAGGGCCCCAAGGAGTTGCCTGCCTTGCCTGTTCGCAAGGTACGCCCCTGCTGTTGAGGCATTTGTTCTTCTGTCCAATTCAGTTTATGCTTTCTGTTCCATAAATAAGGCCATGTTTAATTTTGTTTGTACGTCTGTTAATGTTGCGCTGCACCTTTTTCTTTGTTGCCAGTCTCCCTGTTGGATAGGCCCAATAAGGTTTTTGTGAGTGTTTGGCGTGTGTAGGGCCCAGTATGTGACTCGACTGCTGGTGCATTTCAATCTTCATTAACAAATCCAATATTAGAGTTGAGCTTCTTCTTACTGAATAGTTAAATGAATAAAATAAAGCAGGCCTATATGTTGTATAAAAGTGCATGAGTGCATTTATGTTCACACAATTTAAATCTTTGTATTTTGTCTTATTTCCTTGTAATTTTTGTATTATTGTCCATTGATTATTTAGTCTTTTTGTGTGCTTCTTCAAAATAGATTTTACATACAGTCATCGAGCACTCACAAGGTGTCAGAGTCACTCATATTGTGATCAAACTCTTCAACACTTGATAAATCTGACACCTTTTCTGTTTTACAGAACACAGAACAGATGTAGCGGAACTGTATCAGTTTCCCTGCTGAGGAACAAAGCTCTTTGTTGAGTGTTTGATGGAGCGGGTCCATTCGGCTTGAGTTAGTGAGAGGGGAACCACCTGCACTCCGACACCAGGGCCCATGTGCTTCCTGCACTTTAGTTTACACACTCAGGAAAACCTGCTCCGTGCCCTGGCTGAAACCGTGCCAGTTGAGAATATCCTCACAACCCAGAACAAATGTTTTCACATGTCACCTTCAATTTTATGGAAAAATAAAAGGGGCATGTATGGAGGACTGAAGTTGCCGTTATAATAAATGGATGCATGTATTAAATAAATGACTAAATTATCAAATGATTTGCAGGTTCAATTGACAATCGATACAAATGCATGAAAAATTGAAACCTAAATAGATAGAATATTAAAGGATAATAATAAAAGTAAATTGGAAATTCATTAAATACGAATATAGATAAATAAATACCCACTTTCTGTATACATTTATCTGTGAAAAAATCAACCTGCGATTTGATAATTGTGACTTTTACTTTCCATTTTCTTTAGTTTTTTTAAGTAATTTTATTATTCATCAAATCATGTCTTTTTTATTATTCTACTGGCGGCTTTAGTCCTCCATATTTTTGCTTTTATTTTCATCACCCAAATGTTTTCACCACCGCTTGATTAAACAACAGGAGTCATATTGATGTGAGGTTTCAACAAAGACCACATTAAAAGCTCTGATTTAAGGCCTTCTGCTTCAGCTACAGGAAATAGCCATTAGCGGCATACTCTATAAAGAAAATATAGGCACCATTTTGTTTTGTGTGCTTTGGATCCCATCCAGTTTCCATTCCTGTTTCCCTGTTAAATCTGCAAGGACGCAGCAAAAAACTTTGTGTGTGTTTTTAAAACTGCGGGTGGAATAGAGAAGGATAAGGGACAACGGTAACTGTGTGACATTTACACATAAAACATTTAAAAATCATCCCAATCATGTACACATGACCAAATATGTATATCTTGTCAGGGAATAATTCTGTATACATGTTTACCTTTTGCCCTCTGACACAGATGCCCAACCTTGGGCAGCTGCTATCTCCCTTAAGGAGGGGCTGCCCAAGCATTTTGTTGTTGTTACCAGTTTGTGACCGGGGAACTCTCGGTGGGAGATAGTTATTGTTGTGGGACACCTGGAACACATCCTTCTCGGGGTGTATAGATGACCCCGAGCCATAAGCGACAACAAATGTGTTTCAGTGTCCTCAGCTGTTTAGTCTATCTATTGAAGAATGTTGATTATTACACTCTGAACTAGTTAAAAAGGGGGCGTGTGGTGCAGTGGGTTGTGCGTTGGTGTTCGGATCTGGGGGTCACAGGTTCAAACCCCACTGCAGTCAGTATGTCGTTGTGTCCCTGGGCAAGACACTTCACCCCAAATTGCTCCTGTGGGGATTTCCCACAGTATTGAGTATGTAAGTCACTTTAGATAAAAGCGTCATGTAATGTAAGTGACATGTAATGTAATGTAATTCAAACCTGTAACTACAGGAGGGTTCTTCAGAATTGATTTGGCATCTCAACCGTGCGGTCAACCCGTGCCCCGTGACATGTCTTGTGAATTCTCCGGCCGAAGCTCCAAATAAACCGCCAGTGTTTGCCATCAAAGCTCCAGCTCTCCACGTGTCTCTATGAGTCCTATTTCCAATTGCTTCAGAAGATTCCCCCACATATATGTTCATTTTAATTAATTTCTTATTTTATAGTTATTTATCTTTTATCTTTGATTTCATCCTTATTTTTATGAATCTGTATGCATCTGTGCTGTCCTGTCTTTCAATCTTACCCTGTTGCTGTTAAACTACTGAATTTCCACACGGGGATTAATAAAGGTCCATCTTATCTTATCTTATCTCATCTTAAATGTGTTACATTTTGCAAGAAAGCTGATACCAATGTATACCACAAACAATGTTCAGTAGAAGTAATCTCTCTACCTCTTTAATACAAAAGTCAAATGGCAGTTTACAGCACATTTTAAGGTGTCAATCAATCAATTCCCACCAAATCCAAAACAGAGCAGTGGTGGAAAATCATTGAGTCTCACGCCTGATGTGGTGAGGAATTCACCAAGGCCACTTTTACCCTCCCTCCACTTTGTGTGCATTGGACTTCCGTCATTCCAACAACCTGGCTAGTTCAAGCAAACAAAGGAGCACCTGGACACAATGGTCGCATTGTTTGAAACTGTGTGACAGCAGCATGACAGGTATTTCAAGGCTGACACTGGGAACGGGCCGCTGGAGAGCTGCTTTGAAATCACTGATTTTATTCAACAGTCTGTCATGTGAGAACTGAAAACAAATTAGAATCTTCTATCAAACAAGCTTCATGATTTTCAGTGGTCTGTTCAACTGCTGCTGCATCTTTCAGGAACAAGATGAAGAGCATTGTTTCTCCGACCTTTGACCTCTTGTTTCAAATATTTCCGGGCTGTTGACCCCAACCAAGGTGCTGATGGGTGTGGGGGGAAGTGTGTCTCCGCTGAACCTGCAACCACGCCTAACACACACTGAATACACTTCATCACTGCAGGAGGTAGAGAACGTCAACCACAGCACATGAGTAAAGCTGGTGTTAACTTACATCTGGTACTAATTCATTTCCTTTGCTAGAAATATTTCGTAATGCAGTTTTAAACAAGTATATAGTAAAACAAAAATCTAATCTAATACTGAGAGGTCAGCCCCCCCCCCCCCCCCCCTTTTAATCTAGATAAAACCTGTGAAGAGACGAGTCAATCTCAGACTTTCAGAGCAGTCTGACAAGCACGTCTTTGATCAGTTCCTTATAGAAATGAGAGAGCAACTTCATCTACACTGACAGGTTGAAACGAATGTTCCATCAACAACAATAGGAAGGCTGTTACAGTGGTATCATTTCAAATGTTTATACCAAGAAGGTTATTAATTAATTTGAAAAAAAACCAATATAACATTTGTTTTACCAATCTCTGATACACAATATTTGTTGGTGTGATAATAGCATACAGGCTATCAAGAAACTATTCGGACACATAGTCATGTCATATTTGTACCAAACGTATGATCTTTCTGCACTTTGATAAAGGAAATTACACTTTTTCTTGCTTGATTCCAAGGTTTCAACAGATATTCTTGTTTCTCTGAAAACGTTTACACAAAAACTGATCTGATTACATTTAGTGACAACAATCTGTATTTGATAATGTTTCACAGCTTTTATTTATTGATATAACCTCATTCTTGCCATACACATTTGTTTCAATTGATTTTCTCCTATAAGTAGAGAAGTTAGCAAAGCAGGTGAAAGAGAGTGAGTACCATCTCACGTGGCCAGGCCGAGCATCTTCAAGGGATCACATCTGAAATCAGAAGGCCAAGCAGTTGCTTAAAGCTAAAGAGACAGAGAGCACAGAGAGTGGGTCCGCTCATAATGGTCTTAACATGAACCATCCATCTGTGAATCCACTGTCCTCACAATCGCTTCATTTTGTCTTTTTACTAATTCATGCTCAGTCAATGGATAAAGCAGAAAGTGTGAGAAATGATGTGTCCTTTTAACCATTGTGTTGTGTTCGAAAGCTGTTACCGTTCATGGTGTTCGCGGATCAATTTTGACCCATGATTTATTTCAGTCCAAAACACACAAAAAATGGCTATCATCCAATATTGTTTATATAATAACTAACTCATTATGCATCCATAACCGTACAATCCTGTTGTAATTTTATGTTATGGCCCAAAACACATTACACCACATATTGCACATGTGTTCAGGTTCAAGTGTTAGTACAACATATTCTTTGAGAAAGGTTGAGTTCCCGTGGGGGAGGCGAGACCAGGTGCATGTTGCGAAAAAGTATTGTTACAGTGGATGAAGGGGGTGGGGCTGGGGTGTCTAAAGTCAAAGATGAATCTTGATTGGGCCAAATTTGACCTCGAGTCACCCAAAACAATGCTGTTGGGTCTTCCCAGACCCGAACACCAAATTATACACTTTTTTTTTAGAGACCTTCAGACTTGGCTAAAATTGTCAAAATCAGTTTTGTAGAGTTTATATAGCTGTTGTGGAGGATATCATGAAGCCTGGTTCCGATACAAAAAACTAGAGCTTAGTTATTATATCATTTTAACTTCAAACGGGTCACCCGAACATAACATAAGAGTTTTAAATACAGAACATAATATGGTTGATGTTTTTGCCCAATTATCCTTAAAACATGTGAGAAAGTTGAGCATGTCAGGCAGAGAACATCATCAGTGTGTACAGCTGGGCTCTAACCCTAAAATGTCCACTTGACTATAGCTTCTGTTTTATTCAGGCAGTGCGGCTGTGGAGCTGGGAGTCGGAAGCAGAGCACTGAGCGAGAAACAGTTTGCTCAGACATTGTGTTGTGTTGCTTTGAATTATTCAGTCTTGCTTTAACGTGGCACACGTGACCTAACCCAGTCATACCCAGCTAATCACGATGTATCATCATCACCATCTCTGCCTCCCTTTACTCTTTTCTTTCATCCCTTTTACTGCATTCCTGCATCTTCTTGAATAAGATGTTAAAATGCAAAGGTTCAGAGATGAAAGCTGTGAAGCACTTCTTGAGGTGATATGTGTGTGTGATGTGTGTGAAAGAAAGAAATACGGTGATTTAGACTTATGCAGCAATTTAAGGGGAAACTGTGAAGTGAAGTGTTTCGATTTGTATTATCGGTATTTATGATAATTATGTCTTGGCTCTTGTAGACAGGGATGGAAATGAGTTTTCAGTCAGATTGATATTTGGATTTTGCTTGAACCGTTTACAACTTATTTTTGTCCCTTGAATAAAGCAGGAACAAATTCATCACTGACATATTTAATGTTGCAAACAGCCGACGCAACATTAGCATTTATTTGGAATCTTGTTTCTGGACACATTGCAATTAAGTCCAATATCCAATCTACTTAAAAAAATATCTCAACAACTTCAATTTGGAAGAATAAGGATAAAGGAAGGAAGCAATGAAGGAAGGAAATAAGCAACAAAAGTTGTAAAATAAGGAATAAATACAAGGAAATAGGAAAAAGGTTTTGGAAATTCTGAATATTGAAATGATAGCACATTAAAGGTGGGGTAGGTAATTTTGGAGAAACCAGCTTGAGTGCGCTAGAATTTGAAAATACACAGCCGGATGAAATCTGCTACTTCCTTACAGAGACCCTCCTCCAACACACAGGAACGCGCACATGACCAATGAGGGCACGAGATACATTTGTGCACAGATGGAGGGCTGACAGGCAGGTAGGCCATCCAGTTATTTTAGCCGGGCCGGCTCAGATGATTGGTCGTGCTTTTTACAGCGCCACGGCTTCCACAGATGACATTTTTTTATGTATTTTTTGTCAAAGCACTTAAGATATTCATTGCTATCGGGATGTTAAGAGCATTCCATGGAATATAACAAAAAGTGTATCTCGAGCCGGTTTCTCAAACTTACCTACCCCACCTTTAAGGTACATGTGTATGTGACAAAGTGTTAACTGTATAGAAATTAACTAAATGTGTATTACCAACTACAATCAATTACATTTAGCTGATTTATCTGGAATATTAATGTTATGATCAGAGTTCAAAATGCACTATAAGTAATGTGTTTTTTTCAATCTGAATTTACTTTAAAATAAAAACATCTATATTGATTCTGACACGTCTACATCCAACTCACAGATGTAACCTTGCTTTGAGAAAAAAGATTATTAATTTACCCATTTTATAAGTGAAGATATGGTCATTTGTTCTGGGAATGTCATGCCTGAGACCTGAAAAGCAGGCTCAGGGCTTAACAGGTTAACCAATAACAAACCAAGGTAACACCCCACCACCTTATCACCTGAATCTCCTCCTAGAGCACCATTGTGTTTTTTTAAACCAATCATCTCGCAGAGAGGCGTGGCCAGCAGCAATAATAACAGACAAATAATCATCACTTTTGAAACAGGGCTGAAACAGAGGGGTTTATGGGATGCTACAATGATCTGTTTGGTATTTCGAGCCAAACACTTCAGAGACATGTTTTGTATATATCTGAGACCTATAATATATTGATGAAAAACAGTATAATAGGGGACTTTAATGAAAACTGAGGAATTATTACATATATTCCACAAACTATTCAAAGGACAATATATGAAGCAGGAGTCATATGGACCTTTGAAAAGACAACTGCTGGGTTACAATAGGCTACTGCACAATTATGTAACCATATGCCGTGTTGCTTTTAATGTTGCTGCTGCAAGAAATCAAGGGACTGCATTCATTTCTTTTTTAATAAAGGATGGTCCATTGTGCCTTATGCTAAAGGATATAAAAAAGGAAGCACATTTCCTTGTCATTTAGATCAGATTATCATGGCTGCTACTTTTGAACATTGCTACTGCAGTTGAGGAGTGCTATGTCGGGTAAAGACTCAGGGGATTGCTTGCGACAAATGTGTTATTATTGTTTACATCATAGCTGCTCTAAATAATTAAATATACATAATTCATTTTAGGCTTTGACAGTGCTCTGAAGAGTGGCATTTTGATCCTTCAAAAAGATCTAGATTCTTAAAAGCCACACATTTAAAAAGATAATTACTGATGCTATTGTGTATGCAAAGTACGTAATTCCATGTTATTGTGTTCAAATACAACTGCATGCAACATTAATGCTCATTAAAATGTAATGTCCATAATGACATTGTAGTTTAAGCGGAGGCTGACATCAAATTGCATGTGACTTGTTAAGGATTAAATCTAAGTAGATACAAGAAAAAACAGGCAACATGCAAAACTTCCCACTTGTTATTTAAACACGACGTCTACCAGTCTTCATCTAAATGCAATCAATCCCTTCCCCAAGGCTGTGGAAATGCAGATAAAAAAATGATACTTAACTGTGCTCGGCTGCCAGTCCAAAAAAGGAGATGATCCTCTCTGGGTTCCCGCTGACGGGAGGAGCTTTGGAGGGCAGTTCGGAGCACTCCTGACACCCTGACCCATATGTCTCGCGCCTGAGGGCACCATCAAAGCCGACGGTAGTGTTGTGAGATGTGTTGAGTGCTGCAGGTTGACATAAGAGAGGTTTTTCCTATTCAGAGTGTGGAGGAAGAGCCTCATTTGTTGATGTTTCTAAGTGTGTAGAGATGAGTGAGTATGCACAGTGTATGTGTTATAGCAACAGAGCAACCACACTTCTCAAGGATAGGAGGACACATATTCCGAAGGGATCCTGAATGATAATAAATGTCCATGTCCCCCAGTGGATTAAAAGATGACATATCCCCTTATATCTGTAGGAATCTATAAAGATATATATAAACTAAACTAAGAGATCAGGATGGAGCGTGCAGCCCTGTGCTACATCATAGTTATGGGGGAGCCAAACATTCGCAGAATACAGACCCAGCTGATGCTTTATAGCCTGGGAACACAGCCAGCTTTAAGAATGTGCTGACGTGAATTTAGGCAGTTAAATATGCTGAATAATGTGGATAATTCACTCAATGTCCCATTCCTGTCTTGGCCCTTAGTCAAAGTGCTCCATCCTCTGCTGCTCACTCAACCCATTTTCTCCAAACTCCAACAAATATGGGAGCTTATTCAGTGGCCCTACTGGATTGAAAATAGCAGTTTTTAGACTTTCCCAGCCGTTTTGGGGCCTCCATGAAGGTAACTGCTCATGTGTAAGCCCCCCGAGAACTACCTATCCCACTGCCCATATGGACAATGACAAGTGAACATCGAAATATATTTCCGCCGTTGCATATGTGCTAAGTAAAGCATGGATTCACTGTTGTTGGTTTGACCATGTATGTACCATGTTGTTGTTACGACGGTTGTATGTTTTACTACAGGCTTTTCACTTCATTATAACATCTCAGCGTAGTTTTGATGTTTTCTGAATTTTTGGAATTAAGTCCGACAATATTCCGACACTTAGCTAAAGCATCAGAAAAGAGCCACAGCCATTCCCCTCATGGGCACAGGGCATATGCTCCATGGTTAGCGTTGATACAAAACAATACTGTAATACAAAAATGCTGGTGCTTCATTGGCTCAGGTTTTCTTCGTGTGGTGGTAGCATCTATTCTGAAATATGAGCTCAGTGTTCAAATGTTTTACCTTTTTTCGTATTCTTGTGAAGGAAAAAATCAAACATCGTCTCATGATGCTCCACGGACCTCTCTAGTTTTGGATGTACAGGGTCCCTCTAGTGCCACTAGTATGTTTAATGGGAATATGGGAGGAAGATTGGTCTATTATGAAGAGCTAAACAATATGTCCCGACTAAAATCAAAACTCCATGATGACTTACTTTGTAGAAACGTAACTGATTTGCATAACATACTTAACTTACTTCAATAAAGTTACAAATGTTTAAGCCTAAAGCAAGATCTTTTTCATAATCGAGCCAAGCACTTATGAAATGGGATGTTAAGTGCCAGAGTCTTGCAGACTCCCCTGTGCGTTGTGAAATTACACTAAAGTTGTTTCCAAATCATGCTAAGGAGTCCTGACCAAGAGACGATATGTGAAGATTTGGAGCAAGAACATGTTGGCTCACTCCTGATGCAGTTTTAAAAGAAATGGCAAGGATTTTGGTTCAGTAGAGCTTACAGTAAAGTAGAGTCCTAACTCCATACCTCAATAATCTGATGGCCTTTTTGTGCCGAGCCATTCATTCCTAATCTGCCGGGGCCACACTGAGCTCGGCAGCACTGCTTTAGTTAAAAGAAGGATTTTTGCTCTTTTCCCTCTCTCTCTCTCTCTCTCTCTCTCTCTCTCTCTCTCTCTCTCTCTCCCTCCCTCCCTCTCACGCTTTGTGGATATTATAATGAGTGAGGCATTATCAGGGCACAGAGGTAGATTAACGTGACATCTAAAGCAAAAAATGCCCCTGCTGCTCATTGACAGAGCTTGTGTTAAGTGAAGAGCAGAGCTTAGTCATGGGTCACCGAACATGACTCGTGATAAAACATGTTTTGTTTTACAGCGCGAGGGGCCACTTTCGGAGTCATGCTATGATGCACTGATAGGCTTCTGAAAAGTTTACATGGCTGTAATGACTTGTGAATAATGCACACGCTGCCTTTCAGATGTGCAAAATGGGGCATTAATACAATCTCACGCCACACATAATATGAGGTCATGTGTGGCCTGCAGGTTTTAGGATTACACACGCACATATACAATACACCAACTGTTAGGTTGTGACCCATTAAAGCACATGGTGTGTCTCTTGTTGTAGAGGATGGTGATACCACACTTTGATCTCATTCATAAAAGCACGAGCTGAAATAGACATGCCCTTAGGTGTTGCGGCTACATTGAACCATTAGAGTTGCTAAAACAAAAAAAAGAAATAGTTTGGTTAAACATTTATTGAAATTCCCTGCATGTCATTTGATATACAAAACGCTGCAAAGATGGCCAAAACATTAACATTTGAGATGTGAAATGTAAGAGGTAAAGCTGTGGAAGTTTCCAAACGGAATAAACCTTTGAGATTTGGCTTGTAGTAAAAAGCAGAGAGGTTCCTGCCAGGATGGATGTGTTTAAAGGTCAGGTGTCAGGCAACATCACATTATAGTCCTCTGTGTTTCTACATTCATGACAGACACGATTAATTCAGATCACCTTTTCCTCTGTTTCGTCCTTCTTTATTCTTCATAACTTACTTTTATCTATCTGTCAATGTTTCTCCCACCATCTTACTTTTTCAAAAAAGCTCCATCCTATGCTCCTCACACCTGATGCAGATTGCATGAGAAATTCTTTGCTTATTATTAGTCCCAAATTATTTACAATTGATACAGGATACTGTTTGTTGATTAGCAATCTGAAATTGCCATTCCTAGAGCCAGGCCACTAAAGCTAAAATGCTTTGTCAATCCAAAAGTAGATTACTGTTAATGTAATTCTTCTTATTCACAACGCTAAGCCATTTTGTTTAGATTTAAAATGCAAGGTCGGTCCTTTGCCAGCTCATTACACATTGTTATTTATATATAGGATCCCAAATAGCATTTCTGGCGTAGTCAATATTGGTAATTTATAAGATAGGCCATGTGACTTTGATTAATGACTTTTTTCATTTTCATTAATGACTTTGCAAAACACATTAGGCTACTTCCGTTGAAGTTTCATCACAAAGAATCCAGTCCATCAAAAAATATTATGTAACTCTGTACGTCAGTCTCTTCTTTGTGTTACATATAATGAATAATGCTTGATAACTACATTTAAATATTTATATAATTAAAAGTTAATATAAAAAGTTCACCCCCTGTGTTATGTCTGATTTTTACTTCCTGTCTCAGTATTTTCCCTCCTGTTTGATTACCTGATTCTGTTCACCTGGTGTGTTTTGACTTCCTTCCCCAGCTGTGTCTTGTCCTTGTGATTAGTTCTTCATGTATTTAAGTTCTGGTTTTCTGTTCATTGTTCCATTGAGACGGTTGTTATATTTGATGTGTGTTAGAGAGATTTGTTGCTTTTATTTTTCCTTGCCTGTTTACATGCAATGAAAGATATTTTGTTGTTTGAATCTTTTCGACACTGCTCTGCCTCCAGTCCTGACATAACAAAAGCTAATTTATTGTGTGTTTTCTTGTTGTAGACCCAAAGTCACTGGTGGCCATTATGTTCACAAGTTCACTACTTGTCAGTGATTCCACCAGGTGTATATTGAAATGGCAGCTGATTATAGTTTATGTGAATTACTCATTCATGTCCAGGTCATTCTAATTCCTCATTCCATATGCTGTCATAACAAAACAGCTCAATGACAGCAAGTAATAATGTAAAATAACCGCTTTGATTAGAGCTCACCTTACTTTTCTACACATCGACTCAAGATCAACACGGACATGCACTACATGTGCTGCGCGGATGAGGTTATTATGTAGGTCTTGTATTGCTGTATAGTATTACATGAGTGACATCATAAACTACAATGTATGGTTGTAAAAAGACAGCATGTGATGGATACACAACATGCACATGAGATTGTGTGCACCATACTATTTTTGGATGCATGCAGGGATTTGCGTTTTTTTAATGTGTGCAAGAGAGTGAAAGACAGACAGAATGGTGGGTGGAGAGGGAATATGAAATGTTGGGCCCGTGGCAATGTGTCTGCTCTGTCGATCTGATTTGGGTGACATTGTGTGACAGGAAGCTGGCAGAGGAGCTTCGATACTGGAGGTCACGATGGAAGTTGTATAGTTGTGAGCACATACTCATGGACAAACAAACATTCACATCTCAGTGAGAAGTCAGAAACTTCTTCTAGTTTTCACTTCTTATAAACCATCAAACAACTAACTGGAGTTCAGACTAGCATAATGTTGGTTTTAACCCTTAAAATAAGCATGTGCACTAAAGCAAACCACTTACGTTGGATTATGAATTTCCTAAAATGTTCGCTGACGACAAGAGACAAATCCTAACCACTAAACCACCAAGGACTTGTTTGTACACGATCAAACACATCATTCTGATTATGTTAAATGTTTTTTAATTGAAGTGAGGTTGATATTGGAAATACTTTTTAATGGTTTGATATGGAGTCATTAACTTTGAGTCGATTGAGAAAAGTTCTGACACATACTGTCGATATACAGTATGTGTTTTGTATCATGACTACTATTACTTAGAATTGAAGGCCAACAGTTTCTGTAAACGTGTATTGTTAATCAAGAGTTTTCCTATCGGAGGGAACTGCAATCAAGTGAACATAATAATAAACATGCATTTCATGTATGAGCAGTGTAGGTTTCTATGTTAAAAGTGCACTTACTATTTCCCTTCTCATCCAGGCCAATGGTTTTTCCTCCCATGAGATTAAGAGTACATTCAGTTATTTTTAGTTAGGGAAAAGCTCATCTGCTGTTCCCTAGGTGAGAGGCCTGCTCATCTGATCCCATCAAGCAGTGTATACATCCCCTGCTGTCTTAGCCCACTGTCTGTAGCTTATTGTCATGCTTTCCTTTTTTCTTGGATTATAAACATGTTTTACAAATGTGTAAATTGGTTTCTTCCTTTCCTCCATTTCTGATTTACTAATAATCACTTTCATCCATCAGTTGATGAGTAGAGAAAAGAAGAGAAGTGGTTTCGCCCGCACATCAAAACATGGTGAACCACCAGTCTAGCCTGAAATGCAGGAATCCTGTCAGACAGGTTGACAGGTGTAACCCTCGGCTGACTACAGTATGTCATTATTAATTAGCATTTCAATCAGAACCCATATTTCAAGTCTTAGTCATTCATTGTCATTACATATCAGCTAAAATAAAGAACATTCCTTAATAAAAATCAAAAGACAGAGACACACAATACATTGGAAAGTCTGACAAAAACATCACATTACCTTTTAAATTCAAAGTTGAACTCAACTAAACACATAAACACATCAGTATTCAATGTAGGGAAGCCAGGAGCTATTTTATGAAAAAGGACGGCCAAGTTAGCCCTTTCTACCATGAGCAGCACGCATGCGCTAATTGTAATTTAGCTGCCTTCATGAACACTTTGTAGAATCCGATTTTCGATACTCAAACATGAAAGTCAAAATATGTGTTTTAAAAATGAATGAGGCAGGTCATTCATATTCAATTAACACTGTAAGTGTTCAACACATCTGAACATCTTTCACATCAAGCTACTTTGCATTGGGCTTCTAAAGTACATTATTAAAAAAGATATACATTATAAGAAAATCAAGAAGCCTAGTATACTACTTATGGAAAATGTCAACCCACATTTGTTATACTTATCATACTAACAATATTTCCTTATTTCTACATAATGTAAAGCCACCCCTTGTGGAAGAAGTAGCCTACTCAGATATTTTACCTAAGTAAAAGTAAAAGTAATACAATGTAAAAATGCTGTGTTACAAGTTAAAGTCCTTCATTCATAATCTTACTTAAAGGTGGGGTAGGTAAGTTTGAGAAACCGGCTCGAGATACACTTTTTGTTATATTCCATGGAATGCTCTTAACATCCCGATAGCAATGAATATCTTCAGTGCACAAATTTATCTCGTGCCCTCATTGGTCATGTGCGCGTTCGTGTGTGTTGGAGGAGGGGCTCTGTGAGGAAGTAGCAGATTTCATCCGGCTGTGTATTTTCAAATTCTAGCGCACTTGAGCTGGTTTCTCCAAAATTACCTACCCCACCCAGCGCCATATAGAGAGAATAATTCTATTATATGGCTCTACCCCACCTAAAAAGAAAAGTAAAAGTAAAAAAGTATTGGCATCAAAATATATATTGAATCTATCAAAAGTAAAAGTACTTAATGTCCCATTTCAGAATAATATATATCAAATTACTTGATCATTATTTATTTGTTTGCATTAATGTGTTTATTGTCATGGATGTTTTACCTATATCTATAACGCATTTTTTATTTCGTAGTTTATTTACATTTTACATTTGTTATTTATCTGAATCTGTGAAGTAACTAGCAACTCATTTTGTCAAATTAATGTAGAGTGAAAAGTACAATATTGGCTTGCAAAATGTAGTGGAGCAGAAGTATGAAATAGCATAAAATAAAAGTACTAAGTAAAGAACAAGTACCCTAAAATTGTACTTAAATACAATAATTGAGTAAATGTACTCCACTACATTACACCACTGACAGCCACACTGCTGTTGGGTTGTTCATGTGCAGCCAGAGTGAATGTTCCGACTGCACTTGAATGCATCACGAACAGCAACACATTCCCAGCGCCACAGCAGAGCCCAGCCTGTAATGAGATTCAGAGAACTGCACGAGAGCGTCGTACCTGGATAAACGAGCCGAGGACAGTGTCAACCTCCCGATAAAGTCCCGGTCGGATACGGACAGAAAAGAGTCCAGTCGCTGGTAACCGGAGAAAATAAAGAAACAACATTAAAAGTGAGTTTATAAGAACAACCGAAGAGGATTTACCAAGTGGACACGAGACGCGAGTGGCACCGTGGCAGATGTAAGATGACATCGATAAATGTTGATTGAACAGCTGGGATGTTAATGGGATGATGAAAACAGTATCACACTAAGGAGTGACTTCAAAGCAAGACAGGAATGGCTTGATTTCTCACCCGGGAGAGCGGTGGGACATTACTGTCTTCATGTTTCTGTGGAATAGAAGGAAAGTTTGCTGCGCTTCACTCGGATACAAGTCTACTTTCTGAGAGGAATTACTACAACTGCTGTGACTATTTCTTATACCAGTGGAAGAGCCCGCCAGTTTTTTGGTGTCGGCTCATAAACTGATTAAAATGTCTAAACCTGTGCTAAAGAAAAACCACTGGACCTCCAGAGTGAACGAGTGCTCCGTCTCCAAAGATGCCCGCGGTGACTTGAATGTGCCACTGCGCGGCGGCGCGGAGAACGGGGAGTTTGCCTACATTGGGCAAGTTAACGAGGATGTCGTGCTTTACAAAATGGGAAAATTAAGTGAAGGAGAACTTCTGCTGGAGGTGGAAAACCTATCGATTTCGGGATTACCCCTGTACGACATACAGACAGTGATAAAGAACTGCAAAGGGGCCGTCAGGTTGAAAACTGTCAGACAAGGTAAGGACGCGCCAAACTCCATTCAAACTTTTAACCTTTAATGTTACAAAGCTTTCTGCAAACTGACAGGGGCTGAATTTGTGTGTACTATGAATTGAATTGAAACAGGAGGCAGCACTCATTAGTTCGGCGTTCATTACATGTACAATTAACCTTAAACGTTTGTCAAAAAGGAACGTACGAGTTTGCTTTGCTTCCAGAAAGTAGTCCTGTGTTAATTCGAAGTTAGAAATATGTTGAAATAAGTTATGCCAGGCGAGATATTGGTTTATCCACCCGAGAAAACATAAGAAGTCGTGACATTGTACACCTGTCGATGAACATGGCCTTGTTAAATTGACAGATATTTTACTTTGTTCACATTTGAAAGAAATAGCACCTGTCTGGACCAGGTGGTTGGGACAAACACATTGTTTATCCAGGTTCAGCGTGTTCACAACACGCCTTTGGAATGGCTCATTGAATACCAGTGATGTGTCAGTGAACAGCATTTCAAGATGCAAGATATTTCATTGTCATATAACAGACAGCACTGCATAATGAGATTGCACAACTCTCCACACCTAAATATTAAGAAACTATACAAACAAACAAAAACTAGCATATAAGAACAAATAATAAAACATTTTAGATGATTAGACATCCTATTTTACACGGAAACAATGTATTCAACACCTGCAACACTCCCATCATTTAAGGAGAGGTGAGCTAACCTTAAGGCTACACTATAAAAAAAAGAAAGCATTGCTCATTAAATCACACAGAGATATGTACTCAACAGGCAGGTTTTCTTTTGGCCATGTCAAGACTACAGTATCAGTTGAGTCCGTAAACAGGCTAGACTGGCCACACTTCTGGCACCCAACAGGAATGCAGCATCAGTCACCAAACAGGAAGGCCCACATCAGGCAGTGCAGCTGGTCTGGCTGCTCCATGGTCAGCTTGACTCAGCAGGGCTGTGCAGTCTGACACTGAGCCGCTCTGACAGGCTCCCAGCGTGCCAAAGCAGTCCGCTCAAGGGATGCCCCGAGCCAGCCTGGGCCACACCAACTTCCTGTAGAGGCAGACAAAAGAGCAGTAACTGTTCAAGGACAATTTCACATATTTAGAACCTGTGAACGCTGGCAGCAATATTGTTTGGGTGTGCTCAGAAGTGACAGCGTGCTTTTTAAAGGTGCTGTGTGTGGAATTCAACATCAACATACCTTTTAATTTTTGGGCAGTATTACTAGACTACAAATGTGGGCTGCTTTTGTTTCTTTTGTGCATCACGATGGACAATATTTCCAGTGAATAAAAATAAGAAAACTAAATGCACAACATGCATGTAAAGTGAAGGAGAAAACCTCTAACCGAGCATACTCTTCAGGATGGGGAGCATTGGAGCTAATGGAAAACCCAGCTCTATTTACTTTTTGCTCTCTTATCTTGGATTTGTTTACCACTCAAATCACCTGATGTATTGCTCGTTTGGAAGAAAAAGGCTTCAAACGTTGTCATTCAAGCAGTTCAAAGTAGTTTTTTTAAACTTGGCACCACAGTAACTATGAGCACAAATAGAGCATAGTGAAGATACAAAAAAGGCCCTGCACACAGGTGTTTTCACTTATTATCTAATTACGCCTCTACTTAAGTCAAAGATGGGCCTAGATTTCCTGGTTACTATGTGTGTCACCAAAAGGCCATTTACACACATTTGGACTTGTCATAGCAGGACAGGGGCAGGTGTTACCAATAACATTAACGATGGCTCTGTTGTATTCAAGTGTCCCAGTGAGGCGTGACAGTGAGCCAGCAGGACCGTCGTCATTCAGATTGCTCACAGCTGTGCTTTTTCCTACCGGGCCTTTTTTCCATTTGTGAAATGCCTTTTTATACTAATAATCAAAGTGTCTGCTTTGTGTAAGTGAAGCACAACTAACAGGACAGGTAAAGGGATGTCAATCAATCTCAGTCTGTTGTCTACCTCAAAGTATGGAAAGGAGGTCTATTCAGGTAAAAGTCAAAACATATGTGCAGGTAAATTATAGGAACGTTTTTATTTGAATTGATTCAGTAGATAATCGACAACAAAAGGTATTGTTGGCTGCTTATTTATTTCCAGTGTTTATTTGTTCTCTCAGGCTTAAGTCAAGTATTGTTTCTGGCGATTCTCAATTGGGACGGGCGCTACGGGTAGCTCACCTTCTCCCATTCAGTTTCTTCAAAAGTGTGTTGTTTACTGTTAAAACTCTTCCCGCAGAAAAAAACCAGCAGTAAACAAATGAAGAAGTAAGGTTAAGTTGACCTATTTGTTTTTGTCTGTCGTTGTGCTAGATTTTTTAAAAGGCTTTCTTATTGTGAAGCACATCAATAGAAATAGTATCTAGTCATTTTATCAATGGCTCATGTAAATACTTTTAAAGGGATAACCAGTTCAAACAAAATTCGGGGCTGATTCCACCGACTCCCCCCTATCCTTTCTGCACTTTGTAATTACTTTAGACAATGGGAGGAAACTCACTTTAAACCAATCAGAAGTCTCCCAACTCCCCCTTTTTTCCAGGATCCATCTGGGGATGTCGGGTGTCACCGCCTTACAACGTCACATGATCAGAATCCATTTCAAGTTTTTAATAATTCACGCTGTCTGGGAATTTCCCTCTCTAATCAGCCGTAATTGGGAAAATATGCTTTGCAACAAGGGCCATCTGTAAAGTCTAAGTGACCTAATTTTACCCAGAGCTTGTGCCATTTTCTCACTTTAATCAAGTTGGATGTGTTGAGAGCTACTGCTGCAGTGTCTCGGCTCTCTGATATGCACTGAGCAGTTACTGCTTCTGAATGCCAACTGTATAAAGAGACTTGTTTAAAAGTGTTAGGTCAGGGCCTTCAGAAATCTATTCAGACCTGT
>CALSBZ010046870.1:391114-407211 GCA_943591055.1 Gobionotothen gibberifrons | reverse complement strand
CACACACACACACACACACACACACACACACACACACACACATGGGTAATTCCAGTCTGAGCTGATAAAAGGCTCTAACCAGTTTTGCCACAGAGATGTATTGTTTGCTCTGGGTTAGTCAGTAAAAAAATACCTGGCACACACATTCACTGCAGAACACACACTGGGAGCCCAAGCCACAATAAGTCCACATAAAGTATTGATTGAGCAGAAGCTGTGGGAAAAAAATAACTTAATTATGTATTATGTTGGGAGGCGTGTGGCGCAGTGGACAAGTGCGTATGTGTTGGGATCAGGGGAGCACAGGTTCAAACCCACTGCAGTCAGCATGTCGTTGTGTCCCTGGGCAAGACACTTCACCCCAAATTGCTCCTGTGGGGATTGCCCACAGTATTGAGTATGTAAGTCGCTTTGGATAAAAGCATCTAACAAGTAACATGTAATGTAATGTAATATTGCTTTCAAATGTGCACTCTCACCCCTTTTAAACCAGCAGCTCCCTGTCCTAATGCACTTCAATAATGCTATAATGACAAAGTAAGTGTGCTGTGTTTGCAAACAAACATTCACATATTGATGAGATTTGTCAATCTCATAAACACTGGAGCTTCTTTATGGATAATCTTCCTAAGAAGATGACCTTATGCTCCACTTAGATCACTGTGGAAAACAAACACTATCACCACAGAGAGGTTTCAGATTGAGAGCAGATTAGTGAAATGCTCTGTCTGGTGCTTAGCACCCATGTTGTGTTGACAATCGGGGAAGTTTCTATAATCCTGTTGTTGCACGCAGACAGGAAGAAGGCAACTATTAATGTGGAAGTTTGAGATTAGGCCTAAGTGCTAAATCTTTTATTAACCACTTTGGGGCTATTTTAAAACAACTGTATAACACATAGAACATGAGTACAGTGACAAACTCAATGCTGTCACACAAAGAGTCCTGTCTGAAAGTCAATAACACCTCCTAAGAAGAACGTTTTTGTATTCATCTATAGTTCAGCACAACAGTTTTTGATGGCCAAATGGCCGTCGTTTTAAATGTTGCTCTCGTAAGGAATTATGGGATACCGTCATCTGCTTTCCTTCATAAAGGGTAGTCCAGAGTACACTGTGTTAAAGGAGATAAGAAATGAAGCATTCAATCACCTTTTTTGTAATTGCTGTGGGTTGAGGGTGTGTGTTGGTCATATCAGGTGATTGTAACCAACACATGTCTTTACAGGGACTGTTTAACCAATCTGTGTGTTGGAATATGTGGCTTTCCGGGACATGAGAAATAGCACAGTGGCTCAGAGTTCATGGGTTTCCCCAGGCAGGAGGCATGCAGCATGTGTGTCGCCCGGGCCAACAGGATTTGCTGCATGTGACCACGTTCTCACACACACACACTAGAAATTTGAATCCTCTTCACATAAAAACCAACCGCCGCTTTCCCAGACCAATCGGGAATTGAGAAACAGCTTTGTAAGAAAGTATTTCTTCCCATGCTGCATTGTATTATGGAGCTGGTGTGATGTATGAGATCTCCCCAGCTATACGTTTCTCTAAGCAGAAAATCTTCCATATAGTGCGAGTCGCTAGGGCTGTTCAAATGTACAGCACTGTGTTACTGCCTTAACTCCAGGCTCGTGTGTGTATGTGCGAGCGTTTCTGGCAGGCATTGCATATGGAAGTGTTTATTTCCTTTCTCTCAGCAGGAAGTTGGACACCGCTCCTTACCCCAACCCACCTTTG
This sequence comes from Gobionotothen gibberifrons, assembly GCA_943591055.1. Classification (NCBI taxonomy): domain Eukaryota; kingdom Metazoa; phylum Chordata; class Actinopteri; order Perciformes; family Nototheniidae; genus Gobionotothen; species Gobionotothen gibberifrons. Next base: position 405,472 of record CALSBZ010046870.1, on the reverse strand, counting down.
TATTCTCTGACAGCGGTGGAATTTGCACTTCCTCCCTCATAGCAGACTTTAGGAAAGATCTCTGGCTTCAATTTCAGGGCGTGTGTTTATATCTATTCGTGTGTGTGTGTATGTGTGTATGAGAGCATGAAAGAGGGAGAGAAGGAAGTCATATTTTGTACAGAATAAGCATCTACTTTGAGCTGAATCTGTGTTCATGTGAGTCCGTGCTCAGCTTAAGCTCTGCATTTAATACAGTGGAGGAACAAGTATATAGACCGTGAAATGCTGTCTCACTAATGCAGCACTTTTTATATTCCCACTAAAGAGGGACATATGCACATGTGCGCATGCCTTTTCTCTTGTTTGCTGAAGAATAGCCTTTCTTTCCTAATTAGCTCAAGTGTACGTTTGTTGTATTGAGTGTGAATGAGAATTGGTCACACTTGGCACTTGCAGTTACACACTCTGTCAGAGGAAGAGAATGGCCAACTAATTTATGATAGTTGGCTTAGTAGGGCGGGGGTAGGCGGCAAGGCCTGTTCCTTTCCTTTCCTTTGAAGGCTGCTCTTATCCACTGTCCTTTAATTGTATACAAGCACATTAAAGGAGTGTGTATTTCTTAGGAATGCGTCTGGATTTAGAGAAACATTAGGACCAAAGAGAAACCGTCTGTTAGATCTTTGGTTAAGCACATGACATTGTCAATTTTCTGAATGACCTTTAATGTGGCCTACACTGGAAATCAAAGCCTCTGCATAGATGTATAAGGCAGCTGTAACCCTTACCATGAAATGCTGAGCTCCTTATGAGTGTCAGAACACACAGGGAGATGAAAGCTCCTAGCTTAATATCAGGCTGCTTTTGCATCAGTACCCACTGTAAGGTAACTGTTAACCTAGCCAACGACGAGTTGACAAATCTACTCGAAAGGCCGTCACTTATTCTCACACTGTCAATCCCACTGCTTAGTTTGCACAAACCGCGATGGATGATGATGTCAATGAAATTAGCCTGAAATCTCAGAAAAGGTGAACTTCTTCAGATTTATTTTGTAAAGTATTAAGATCCTTAAAATATGCAGGTTATTCGACCAACCATTACTTTATATAGTGATTGATAGATTGTTGGTTTATAAAATGTTTTGGGGGGTTTCTCAAAGTCTAAATTAATGTATTTTAGATGTCTTGTTTTAACAGTCGGACATCAAAGATATTCAGTGTGCATGTATGCATGCCAGTTTGCGTGCCAGACAGGCCGACATGGCCAAGGCTTTCTGTCAGCTCTGCTGCTGTTAAACTCAAATGAGATGTGGTCATGCCTTCAGCGGGAATAGAGGCAGAGTGATGGGATGGGTGGGAATAATTAATATGGCTGACCCAAGAAAGATGCTCCTAGTCTCTTGAAAAGTTTCTTCTATCTTTTCTATTTTTTTATTTACCAGGGACAACTTCTGCATAAAGACACTAAGTTAAGTGTCATCATCCCATGAGACACAATATGATCAAAAAGACACTTATAATGATTGTATTATTTTGTTGCTGTGATCAGCCTGTTATCTTTCTAGTCATAGTTGCACCCAGACAATCTATACTTTCTCTCACGGCCCTTGAGATATAAAGACCTTTCTTCAGTCTGCTTTCTTCTTGTCTTTACCCTTTTTTAATTAAGGTCCTTGGGGTCTGTTTACACAAATCCCATTAAAGTAAAGTCTTTGGGAAGCTTACTCGCGCACAATTATGTGCACACACCGACAAAACACGAGAGTATCTACAGGTTTAGAGAACAGTCTAGCCCTGATTAAGAGGATTTAGCCATGGGTCTGTCGGTTTGTCCGAGGCAGTGAGTGCACACACACACGCACATGCACACACACATGCACACACACAGGCCCAAATTCTGGGGTCTTCCCGGAGCGGTAATTATGCGGCACACAACAATGCCTCGCTGAACCACACTGCCTTATTCCTCCTCCTCATCTTTCCTCGCTCTATTCATCTGGCCTGCTCTTTATCTCCCCCCTCTCAAGCCCTCATCTATTCTCTCCACACTCTTTGTCAGCTGAGTAGAGGAATTGTTATTAAGGGGCAGCCCATGACTGCCTAAGCCCTAATGAAAGGAATCGTTCCAACAGGTCACTTCACAGCAGTTATGGATGACGGTGTGTGGCAAAGCATTGAAGACGGCTTTATGTGGGTGGTGGTCACTGTGAAGGGAGTGCGTGTTTGGATTATGAGTAAAATAATTGGCTGAGAAAGATTTAAAGTAAGGAAGACATATTGGTAACATGTGTTAAAGTTTGTGGTTAGGAAATGACCAATGACGTGATCCCCTATGAACCATCTGTATGATAGTAGTTGATGGAAAGGTAGTCAGCATGGCATTATTGCTCTTGCTAATTTTTTGGAAAGACACTAAGTCCCTTTCTTTATGAGAGATGAACAGATTGGCCTTGATGTCAGGTCTGTAAGAAAAGATAATTATATTGCTGAAGCTACAAGCCATTTAGCTTAGCATAAACACTTAAAACGGGGTGAAACAACTAGACTGACTTTGTCAAATAGTAAAAACTCATTTATTCCACACACGCAACGCTCGTTAATTAACATTCTATATTTTGTTCTGTTGACCCCCCCCCCCCCCCCCCCCCATACAAAAAGTTACTGCTCCTGGACAGAAAAGAGTCTGGCACAATAGTCGTTGACATTTTGGAAAATGCATTGGAAAACAACTATACTCTACATGATGTTTCTTGGCAGGGAGCAGTTACTAGCTGTCCCGATGGTTGCCTTGTTTGGATATGGAACAAGATATAGTGTGTGCCTTAGTAAGCTTTACCTGTGCTGCTACGAAAGACATATTATGTTACCTTTGAGAAAAGCAAGGCTTGTCGTCTTCCTTTATTTTTGTTTGTACGTAGAAGCTGCATGCAATGTTAAAGAGGTGCCCTACAGTTTTCCCATCTGGAAACATCATCTGTAATGATGGTGACCAGCACTGAAGCATCCTTGATTGAAAAAGCATGTGTGGGCTGCGGTGAGCGGTGAGCCTTCAGGACACTGAATGGCTGTGGTAATCTCTTATGATGACAGCGGAGATATGGTTGTGTCATCAGCTTGCAGGTGGCTCCCAGTGCTAAGCAGCTAAGGGCCAAGTGACACTGTGTCTCACGGCTGTGGCAGCTATCTGATATCCCTGTGTCGGTGCGCGTGGCTCTGCTTGATGACTGCATCAGCTGTGCTTGTGTGTCCCCAGAAGCTTAGCACGCGCTGCATGACTCCATCACCACAGAATCCTCACCACTCACATTGGTGTTTTCCAGTTTCATGCCTCTTCGTCTTAGTGGCACACACACTTTACAATACATGCTATAGACCAGCGGTTCTCAAACCTGCAGGTGGTCCGTGGAAAAAAGCTAAATAAAATCCACTTTTTACTATCAAGGATTTTCGGGGATCACCTCATATGTGACTTGCTCTATCGAAATCAGTCACATTGACCCGAAGACACATTTTGAGTTGTATACACTGTTGGAAAGAGGAGATTCCTAGCTTTCTAATGATATCGGGTAGTGGTCGTTGTGCTCATCGGACATTTATGAGAGAAAATCTCTAATGTCCGAGTGCAAGTGAATGCACCACAAGACACGGGCCTTGTAACCCCTCCCCCGGCCCTGGCGCGAGTGTGGAAATATGATTGGCGGCGATTTCATTTGAACTGGATGGCGCAAAACGAGAAGCATCTGGACCCAAGTACTGTACACGGAAGGAACGAGGTATTTGCAGTCTACAATGACAGAGAAGAGACTGTCAAGTTTGGCTGTACTCAGCTTTGAATCAAAACGCACTAAAGCTTTGGATCTTGATCAGTTTGTGAGGCGTTTTGCTGAACAGAATGGCAATCGCTGCATCACAACAGTGATTGGCAGCTGATAGGAATACTATGATTGTTAATATTATCATATTAATTCAGACAAACATCAATGAGACAGTTAATTAATGTACTTATTACAGCAGTCTGCATAGATTTGGTACCCCTGGTCTAAGAGTGAAACAAACTAATTCAGTTATTGTTCAGTTAAATGCATTCAATTAGGCCTATGTCTGCCATCTTACATATTTCTATTTAAGGCTTTACCGATGTGCCACAATAATGTCACCTAATGTTATACAGTTAAAATATCAATATTTTGGCTTTCCAAGTTAACATTGATTGATATGACTGCGATTAAATCAGCATACACTTCTGCCAGGGGATGCCACCCCTCAAAATCTCCTGTCACCCTCTTGCCACCCCATGAATATGTTTCTAGATCCACCCCTGAGTAGGCTATATTTTTCGTTTTGTTTATTTAATAAGTTAATTCCAGGACAACTTTTTTTTGAGATTTAAATAGATTTTGAAAGTGGGAGAGAGAGAAGCAGCGCTGTCTGCTTGGTTGCAATACTGTAGCTCAAGCCTTTATGCAACTTAGGCCTATACATTGTTTATGTTACTTATGTGCCAGTGTGTCCATGGTTTTGAGTCTGTGTGTGTTGAGCGCAGCACCGTCTGCTTTTTGCAGTACAGTAACTAAAGTAGGACTAAGCATAGTGGTAGTTTTTTGTAGACCTGTCTGCCTGCGCGTGCGCACTTGTGGCATTGTTTGGGATGACCTAATTAAAATACCGTCTTCAATTTACTTTTGATTGTCTATAATTAACTATAAAAAAATATCGGCGTTTTAACACTAAGTTTATATATGTACTTAATTTTACGGTTTGCATATGAGGTGGTCCGCGAAAATCCTTGATAATAAATAGTGGTCCGCATAAACAAAAAGTTTGAGAACCCCTGCTATAGACCACACCCAAAAGATGATTAACTTTAGCTTTGCTCTTACATCAAAAAGAAATGCAGTTAGTTTTAAACTGATTGTGCTGAAATGTAACTTGAAAATGAGGAGTGTGTGTCCTCATCTGTGATAGAAGGGAACATAAAAAGTAAGCTAGTGGCTACAGTGTAAGGAGGACAGTTTTGTGCATTACCTAATGTTCATGCTGCATATTTAGCATCATTGTCAAGAGAATATAATTGTTTAAAGTGGACCTATCATGCTATATTTGAATAATATATTGTAGGGCCATACCTATATAAAACATGTCTGTGAAGTTTTTTTTTTTCAAAATACCAAACAGATCATGCATTTTAGCCATGCCTCATTTCGCTCTATTTGCTTGTATTCACAAGGGCTGATTCTGTGGCAAATGAGCTGCAGCTGACCACGCCCCCCTGCAAAGGAGGGGGGCAAGGCACGAGCATCATGTTACCATGCTGTTACCATGCTGTTACCATGCTGTTACCATGCTGTTACCATACTGTTACCATGCTGTTACCATGCTATTACCATACTGTTACCATACTGTTACCATGCTGTTACCATACTGTTACCATACTGTTACCATGCTGTTACCATGCTGTTACCATACTGTTACCATGCCACGCAACCTCTCATTCCCCTGATAGGTGGACAGTTGGCCATATAGGCGGAGCTCCCCGTTTCTGACGTCAGAACAATTTCAAATCTGTATCAGTCTGTATCAGATCCGTTGCAGCCCCGTTTTTTGAGATTTGGGTATGGAGGAAAAGAGAGAGGGTTGTGTTTTCTGACACTTGGTGAGTTCCCTGACACACCGGGGACACATATTCATGTATAAAAGACATACAAGACAGACGCTGTTGGCTATTTTTCTATTGATTTTAGGGTAAAGTCAAAGCAGAGTGGAATTATGCCTATAAATGGACCGTCCTTTGGGCAAAGTTCAAATGATGGTTGGAAGAGCTTTTTAGGAGCAAAATACTTACATTATTGCCAGAACTGTTACCTTTGCTATAACTGTTTAAGACAGATAAAACAGCTTGATTTGATTAAATCCTAAAACATTCTTTATATGCTTTGACCAATGTATCTGGGGTGGGGCAAACAATTTCATGTTCTTTAAAGCAGAAATTAGACAAATAACTGGGCAATGTTATCTGTAATTGCCTTTTAAAAGCACTGCTGCTGTTTCAATGTGTGTTTATGCGTCCAATAGTAAAGGTCAGTATTCACATGAGCACTTAAAGGTCAGGTATGAAAACTACAATGAGGAAACTTTGTCCTCATTTTGCCCTGGCAGAATCCAGTCCAAACACACTCATCATCGACTGTACAAGCTTCATTAATCCGCTGCAGTGAGGGAAATGTGACGGCTCGCTGATAGAATCTTAATTAGACAAGCCGAGACTAATTAGCCAAGACAGGGAAAGGATTGAGACATAATTAAGAGGTCACATGGTGTCCACCTTCTCTCTCCACTGTTGGCATCGGTCACAGATGCCTCTTCAAGTCTCTTCAAGTGACGTCTGTTTACTGTATGTGACAGCTACTCCACCCTTTATCCATTACGTCAATGTCAATAGCTGATCCACTCTGCTCTTTATTTTTGCTTTAATGTAAGTTTGCAAAGTGGTTACTCTCCGTTAGTCAGTCTGGCATATCTAAAACAATAATGCACTGCTTTTGCTTTATCAAAGTCTCTAAATGTTCATGATGATGGACCTCAGAAGAATAAGCTAGTATTACCGCAGCAGTTTACTTTATATGTACATTTCTTGATTATGATAATCCTCCTCACTTTTAAGAAGAAGATATTGTTCATCTTCACCTTGACTCTTTTTGTCACATCCCCCTTCTTAATGAACTTCACATCGAGTTAAATCCACTTCCGATGCTGTTAATAAGTCAATATGGTGCAATATTGTGAGAAAAGTTGAACTTACAAGAAAGTAGGGCTGGGCAATATGAAGAATTTAAATATCCCAATATTTAAAAAAAAGAATAGCTCTATATTGCGATGATAATGTAGGGTTGATTATTGCTGGTCTTAAAATATTTACAGAATGAGATTCTCAATAAACCATCATCGGTAATGTGGATATAATGACTGAATACAGACAATAGAGCCGCTTCAACTGTCACTTTACTTTACTGCACATGAAAAGACACTTAATCAATTAATATGCTCTCCAAAATCTAAGACCATTACTTGTCTAATGTCACAATATCCATATTATATTGACATTCTGCCCAGCCCCACAAGAAAGAAATCCTTTTGCTCTTATAATTAATACTACTGTTCATGACATACAGGCATATGCAAAACCAGATTTAACCACGTCACAATCTGCTGACAGCAAAGAGGCTTAATGGGGCTCAATGTCTAAATTCCAATCTGTCGTGTTTTCACTACATTACAATTACAGTTTGAATTACTCAGCAACACATTATAATAAAAGCAACAGATCAGAAAATATTCAAAAACAATAATACCTAAAATAACGTCTACATGAGATTCATCAATTATTATTTGAATTACATTGTTAATAAAGAAATATCAAACTGGACCTGCTATGTGTGTTATTGGTCACCAAAATACAACTTCAATCTACTGAAATGACATATCCACTTCAGTTTTAAATCTGTGCATGTTCATGGCAGAGCTTGTAGACCACGTGTCACGGCTGGAAGTGGCCAGTGTGACGAGACTAATCGGATGCCCATATGGAAATATTGCCATACAACAGGATTATGACTTCACACAAGGCTTTGTCATCATGCCTGTATTTTCAGTTGATCTAATGACTGCTCAGCAGCACGCTGACTGACTGTCGCCGGTCTGAACGGAGGCTTTGTGAAGCTGAGGTCAGGTTTACACACGTAGCGTACTGTTGATGCCATTTGTGAGGCTTTCATGTGGGCATCATGTGATCTTTAGCTGTGTGTTGGGGCAAATGTGCAGGATTGTGTGGACTGCGCCTGATTTCCATTAGTCACACGGTAATGCAACTCTACTACCACTACAGCTTTACACACAAACACACACACAGGCAGACATACACATAACTTGTAAAGTTAAATCCATAATCCATTCCCTTAGGATAAACATAAGCTTATTGAATGCTGATATTTTCCCCTAAGTTTGCATGCAGGGACACACAAACATGCACTCACCACTTTCTGTTCTGCTCTCTGTACTGTTCAGGAATGCTTTGTGTATAGCTGGGGCTCGCCAAGATTACTATTTCAGTGTCCCAGGTGTCTGCTGTGTGTCAATGACAGTTATTTTATGGGCCCTGTTATGGCTCATAGTCAAGCTAATGCTGCTGCACCTTGCCCAAACTCTTCTGATTTATATGAGGACACAATGGCCCAGAGAATCTTGGAAAGTTAAGCACAATCTCTGAAATGTACTTCAGTATTAATGACATTTATGTCTGTTGGAAGCCTTGCGGAAACGTGGTTCAAATGAAGTATAACATTTCACCTGGTCCCATCAGTTTATCTAAAATGTTCCAAGTGTGATGAATGCATCGCCTGAACGTACACATTCTGACTTCTATACTTACCTATATGGCATTAAACAAAAAATAAGATTGGTCAAGTTTACATTAAGTTATGTTTCATTTGGATCATGCTTCTATCCAAAGCAATTTACAAAAAACCTCCATAATTCTAGCTAGAGTACCAAAGCAGTTTTGGATCCAGTATCTTGCCTAAGTACACTTCAATATGTTGACTGCAGGGGCTAGAAAATCTAACTACGGTCCTTACTATTGGTAGACATCAATTTACCCCCTAAACCAGGGGTGGGGAACCTCCGGCTTCCGGGCCGTATACGGACCGCGAGACCATTTGGTACGGCCCTCGAGGTAATTTATAAACACACGCAAAAAAGAAAAAAAATGAAAGAAATCTAGACCGCAAAAGAATTAAACAAGCGAGTGCCTGTTTTTCCTGGCCAAGGTCAACACGAGCCTAACGTGTCATCACGTGGTATATGTCTCGTCTGACAGGGGTGCAGTTCTGACGGAGAGCACCAGAACGCCACTCCGGCACTTCCGAAATTGCAGTACCCATAAGGAGCCGTACACATGCCGCAGTTTTTGCATGACTGCGTCTTTAGTTGTAAGCCCAGTGGCAATCTGTTCATCTGTCATACTGATCATACAGTCAATAACTTTGTTGTTATTAGCATCTGGTTAGCTAGCTATGCTAACGAATATAAGAAGCTTTTCTGCAACCAGTGAGGTAAAGGCACATCTTTATATGATCATTATAGTTATACAAAAATAAGAAAATAAAGTAAACAGGTATAAAATACTATATGACTGTAAAAAAAAGTTTTTATTAATAAACAAGAATACAGTTTGACAGGGGAGAGATTTGTAAAATATCCATAAAGAAAAATAAATCTGCTTACAGTTCTGTTTCATATGGGTGTTGAGAGATGTATCCATAGATCTTTGCTCTCAAAGTGCACCAGATTGATGCTTTTAACTTCAACATTTAAAAAAATAAATTCCCGGGGGAGCATGCCCCCGGACCCCCCTAGAGGAGGTTAGGTCCCCCCCCCTGTTTTGGTGGTCATGCCACAACCGTGCTCGTGCATGCATACACGAGTCATGTTTGCACAGCATGAAAGAAAGACGAAATGAATGGGCTGTGATTTTTGTTTTTTTTAAGCAGAGGTCAATAATTTGTACGGCCCTCGGAGGATGTTGAAACAATGTAAATGGCCCTTGAGAGGAAAAAGGTTCCCCACCCCTGCCCTAAACCATAGCCGCAAGCCACTTTTTAAAACAGCAAAAAGCCTATCACATCAGACTCTGTGCTATAAATGAGAGACACTTGAACAGAAGGCATCTTTCTCCGCCTCCTGTGCAATTGAATCTCCATAGTCTAGCTAGCCAACTGAATCATTGTAAATGCAATGTGCAGCATCAGCAAGTCATTTTACATGACCCCCACCCCCCTCCCCATGTTCTCTGTCTTTGATGTCTGCACTAGATGCATCTTATCATGAAATGACTGTTCACGTACCAATGATGTATCGTATCAATCTGTTTGACACATAGAGAATCACCTATTTTCTTAAAAGCTCATTTATGCAAACAGGCAGACGATTGCTGTCGAGCTCAGACGTCGCTCCGTGACCTCAAGCTCTGCCGGGCTCCAGAGCTCATAAATTAGACAAGAAATCTAATTTCCCTGTGGGGCTCTTAGGATCCGAGTGCTCCCAGACACACTGTTTCTCTTCAGGGGCGCTTGATTTCTATTCGTCTTGATGTAAATGGGCTGATAAGGGGACATTTGGAACTGGATTGTGGCCTAGTTGCTTGCTGAGTCACAGTGGACAAGACTCTCTTTCTGTCACACTCACTGTGTTTCTCCTCAGCAGTGCACATGGCAGGCCTGTCTGTAGTCCACTCCTCAAAGCTACAGATACTGTTGATGTGAGTTTAATACAAGTGTTGAGTTGTGTTGGGCCCAAAAGCACCACACACAGCTCCACACACACTTTGAAACAATGTTATCACAGAAAGCAGCCGGAGTGGGAATGAACCTTGATAAGAGGAGTCATTTTCAGCATTCTCATATGTTACCGAGCTCTGCTGTTGAATTCTTGTCTCCTTTTTGAATTGGATTTTTTGTTGTTCAGCTTTCCTTTTTAATTCATTTTCACTATCTCTGACTCTCCGTTGCTCCCACTTCAATTCCTGTGTGTCACTTCCTCAATCCTTTGTGTTGCTTTTGTCCACCGTGCTCTTTGTTCGGGTCGACATGCAGAGGTACTCTGGCATTTCCTGCTTAGTAGGATAGTGTTTGGGACAATGTCGAGACACTTTTTGAGAACATTTGAGAACATGTAGTGCAGTCTGACAGGTCTCAGTGTTATGAAAGGTTTGCTAGGGGTGTGCTTCTCTCTGTGTTTACGTACAAACGAGCCAATAGGATTCTTGTTGGTGACTCTTATCAAAGAGTCATCATCTGAAACCCGACTCCTGCCATCCGTTTGTTTGTTTGAAGATAATAAAATGATGTCATATATTATTTTGGTTGACGATTCATGCTCAACCTCACCCTCTCTGCCATTAAACCATAATGAGTATCATTGGTCAACACCAGCTGCCATATCCTCAGAACCAGTTGTGAGCCGTGACTTTTATACCTAGGCCCTCTGACCCCCACCCCTTCCCTCGAAAAAAAAAAAAAAAAGTTATTACGTCACAACGTATACTTCAGCGGAATATCAAAACAACGGCCCGGGTGCAAAACACATCAATGAAAGCGACCCTCTACCACACAAAACAACACCTGTAAATAACTCAATTTGTGTTCTTTGAAATTGAAAGGATATTGCATTGTGTTTGTAACTTTCGTTGCAGTTGTATGTCTTAAGTGTAATTTGGCATGCTTTTATTTTGAAGGCGAGTTTACGCTGTTGACAGGAAGTTGTTGTTGCCATGGAAACAACAGCTTCACAGCGGGCGGAACTTGTAATAAAGTCTGCGATAATAAAACCCACCCATTTAGAGGGAAGATATGATTGGTCAATTGTACTGTCATTTGACATTACTCTCTCGTTCAGTTACTATAGCTGGCCCTCTGTGAATTCATAGCAGGACGTCCAACAGCTCCTGTCTTCACCTCGCAGAGACAAGCTTCTTTCATTTAACCCTTCACATTCAAACAGAAACTGAATAGGCAGTTTCGAAGGATTTATTTCTTTGGAAATGTTATTTTAAATACAATTAAATCAAATTATTTTGGTACAGTAAAACTAATGAAAAATATAACTAAATATATAAAAAATATTTTTTTTTTGTAGAAAATCTTAGGCCCTCAGAGAGGGCCTAGAGGGCCCTGACAGCTCGCCACTGCTCAGAACATTTAAAGGCGCAGTAGCCTTAAAATAGTGAACGCCAAGTATGACTGTAGACTAACCCTAACCTTTCTAGAAGAATATGAGCTCCCACATTGTCCTTGTTACACTCACATGTATGTAAGACAAAGCAACCTGTAGTTTGAAGACCCCACCCATGCTGCCAGTAAGTCTGTGTTCATTAGCTCCATGCAGCCCCAAGCAGTTCATTGTCCTTTTGGTAGGAATGGTTGGAATCCTATACAGCCAGTCTGGGCTGTGTCTGTTCATCATCAGGTCTTTAGTTTGCTGTCAGTTCACAGAACAGGGACATGTCAGTTTCAGGCACTATTTATTTTGTTGTTACAACAGAAGTGGAACATTTTGAAAAATACCATGAATTGTTTGAGTACAGCTGTCTGCATTCTTAAAGCCATAGGAGCAGATGTTGGCATCTGTCTTCCTTGTAAACTAATTTCCATCACCTAGTTTCCATCAACATTACCATCACTTCAGTCACGTGCTTTTATCACATGGCAATACTTATGTGTTGATGTATAATGTTTTTATAATTGTTATGCTGGGACGTTTGTATTTTGTTTTTGTCTTTGCTTTTGTTTGCTTTGTACAGCCCTTTGAGGCATTTCTTGTGATTTGGGGCTATAATAAATTCTGATTTGATTCGATTTACTCTGTAACGCGACACAGCATTTCTTAATTGTAAGGTATGGACTTCAATTGACGCAATGGTTTGTTAATTAATGCGGGATGTCATTTCTAAGCTATTTCCTTAATCAGTTGTATGGCTTTTAATTATGACTAATTAAGTGTCATTCTGGGGTGTCTGTTTTTGTGTGTGTGTGTGTGTGTGTGTGTGTGTGTGTGTGTGTATGTGTTGACACTTGCTGATCCAGTCTGACAGGCTGAGGTGAAACTGCAGCATACCTCCGCTGCACCTGTCGGCCGGTGAACTGGGTGGAGCTCGATGTCAAAACTCATCAGGGGGGGGGGACGGAACAGATAGCTGCTGTGCTTCCGGCAGCCATCCATGTTTTAACTACACCCTTGTTTCCTTGCTGGTAAAATGCAAATTCCCCAGAGCCACTGAACCCTCTGCCGAGTCAATATTTGAATTGTCTTGCCCATTTGAAAGAGTCTGAACTGCGTATTCACTGGGGCTGGCACTTAAAAGGGATTGATTATCTTTGGACAGTGAGGACTGATGTGTCTCTACCTTTGTTTAAATAGTCTTTCACCCCTCTGTTCATCTGGAGAGTGTAAACCTCATGTCTGAGGTGATTGGTGTCAGATGACCTTTTGGTTGTCACAGCAACAGGGTTCTAAATCCCAAGGGGCTTGGCTGATTACTAAACAAAATCTCCCTGCTCTGACACACACACACACACACGCACGCACACACGCACGCACGCACGCACACACGCACGCACACACACACATTGACAGCGGCGGGCAGAGGAGAAGCTTTTAGTCTTGTGATGTTACAGCCAGATAACTTTGTTTGGCTGTCTGAGTGCGGACAGACCACATTCCTGCTGTCTCTCTGCACAGACAACAAGCTACAGCAGCATTGTTGTGCACATCTGGTGGGAGTCCAGCCCCTCACTCGTGCCCCGGACACTTATTTTGTAAAAGATGTATATAAAATACAGAATTATTTAAGTCATCTTGGTAGGTTCATTAAACGATAACTAACTGTTAAGATATTGTTAAAGTTAAAGCCACACAACTGTCAAAAAAAACAATTTGAATCAACCACTTAGGGTTATTTATTGGTATCCTATGATATACATCTACACAATGCTGCGACTATTTACTAATTAATTGATTAATATTCAACTATTTCAATTTATCCTTAACGTTATTTTCAAAACAAATGCCAATCATTAGCATTGTTATGCTAATTAGTCATTATGATGTTTTCATCATAGCATCATAATGCATTGAATTTTTTTGACTGTCATGTCAACACTAGCCCGCTGTAGACAGCACACGAGGCTCTCAGTGATTGTACATTACCTTTTTCCCTGTTCCAATGTTTAATGGACCCAAAACATTATTATTTCTTCATTTTTACTTGCATCCCTAAATTCAAATGAGGTTGATAGTAGTATACAACCTCCTACTTCTTCATTCAGATATTCTAGAGAGCACTAAGAAGTGAGTTCATCAGAGCCCTCTGCCCTCACAGATAAGCTATGGGCTGGCTGCTCTTCAGTACCAGCTTCTGCTAATCTATGGTACGCTGCAGAGAGAAGTTCAAGGGATTAGCATGACAAACTGTTTTAAGATGATTTGCTTCAGTCATTATACATGTGGGAATATTTTATCAAGCAATGAGGTGTAATTATCCCTGAAGCTACTGTTGTATCTGATGTTACAAAGATTTAAATGCAAATGCAACAAACACAGGCTCTACTTGATGCAAACTGTGCGTGCAAGTAAGTCTCAGATTTACCTTGTGAACAGAGGCAGAGATGTATGGGATAGTAGCATTCATGTTTCATATGAAAATTAGGAAAATGGTTGCTCCAGTTTTAAACAAATGATGTCGTAGCTCTGCTCAACATTGTAAAAAAAGAGCAGAGGAAAAATGTGTTGCTTTGTACTTTAACTATCTAAAATCCTGACCACAGGG
>CALSBZ010046870.1:368485-386114 GCA_943591055.1 Gobionotothen gibberifrons | reverse complement strand
TACTCCAGGTTGATCTTCAACAGATGGAGAAATGTATCAAGGATATAATTTGATGATCTGTCCACCTGGCCAAGTTGTCTTTCTCCATCTGTTCCAACTGCAAACTGACAACATCTGTTAGAGTTGATACGACAGGTAATAGCAAGCAACAGTTTTAAAATAGGTTTTCATGAATATGGAGGCTTTAGTGAGTTATCTTTAGTTTTCATGATCTTGGTTTCAAGTGCGCAAACCAAACAAACAAACTCCACTGATGAGCGATGCATTCGTCAGTGTAAGACTAACGTGGCCTCTCCTTTTTGTGGTCAAATGTATTTTGAATGCAACTTTTGATCATGCTGAAAAACAAAATATAGAGGTGATATTACGAGGTTCTCCGCCTTGAATCGTGGGAACCAGAAAGAGATTACCTAATTTTTCTCTCATTAGCATTTTAGCTCACACCCATCGTAACTTTCTTTCACTCTTTTTCGTTTTCCCTCCCTGGGGATGTCTCTTTCTCCCTTTACTGATTAAACAGAAAACGTCTTAGGTCATAACATCTGGGCGTGTATAGTTCCTTCCATCGCTCGTGGACAGCTTGACGCGACCTCACGGAGCTGCCGGGGCTTTTTTGCACCAACCAAGCCCCTTCCCCTCCTTTCCCATGAGACTCATTCCAGCGTTCAAACTGAAATCAATCCTCTTCCATGTCACTCTGCACACCTCCTCCCTCTACTCTCATCTCATTTATTTTCTCTCGGGTTCAGCCCCCTCCTCCTGTCCTCCATACTTTTTCCCCCCCCAAGCCCATATTGCCAGGAATCCAATTACATCACATGAGGGTCGATCCAGTCTCATGCTACTGCCGTTCAATCTGTCTCAAGATCCTTTCTCTCTCTCATTTCGTCTTCATAATTCTTCTCCCAGTGGGTAAAGGAAGACCCCTATCTTAGGTCGGTGTCACCTCGTTGGCCCCTCCTCTCCCGCCCCTGGGTGCCTGGCTCTCTTTGCGTTCCCACACTCAACAGTGGTGGTGTTGACACTGTTCTTGTGTTGCTATCATGTTTTCTTCTGACACACAGCAGGTGAACCATGACTGTGAACAAGGTCAAAGCAAGGCTACGGATGGGTGGCTGATAGCAGCGCTGATAAGGGGGGAGGAAGTGAAGACAATTGACAGCTTGGTTGTATTTCCTAGATGTTTGTCGTTGGAATCATTGACTTGTGTGTTTTTAAACTGTGGGACAAAAAACGAACAGTGGAGGTATTCAAGACCTATGGCATAACAATTGACATGAGTAATGTGGTGTGGTGGTTTATGCTCCATCTTTGTGTCTTTGTGAGTGAATGTTTGTAAGACATCGCTGGCTGAATCGTTAAGCTGTCGGGATCCTCCAACAGAAGGCTTCAGATATTACCTCCATATTTCATGTCAGGAGGAATGGCCGAGCCCCCCCCCCCAGTCCCACGGTCTAATCAGCCTAAAGTGGACTGTGCCAATAATCAGCAGCCACAAATCACTCTCATTTCCTGTTTTGGGGGCGAGGTGTGTTGTTGTTGTTGTTATTGCATTCTTACGCTCACAAATTCCAACATGTCTTTCAATCTGCAGCATGCTGCCTAGGTCGTGGCAACATCAGAGGGTGAGACATTATGTGTACATGTGTGCAATGTATATGTTACTGCTGCATCCAGTCATGTGTCAATAATACATTATAGGAATTTCAATGTTTGTCCTTGATATAAATGAGGTGGAAGTGGTACCTTCCTGATCGAGTATGATCAATGTGCTCAAAATGTTACAGGAATAGTCAGAGGTAGAGTCTGTACTGTCAAAACATAAATATGTGGTGTTAATTTGCATTTTTCTGTAATGCTCCCAGTTATATTTTTTCCCATAATGTAGTGAAGTAGCATATCACATGAAAGCGTGGTTTGAGACGGATAATATGATCACAACTAATGTCATACTAAATATCTTCTATCTAAAATAATGAGTCTACTGGCAAAATATTATTTACACAAAGGTAGATCTCCCCATTTTCTAAAAAGCATTTAGACTTGATAAAAAACACAGTTAATATCATCTCACTTTTTTCTTTAAATATGTATCTGAGCCATCAGTGCTTTTATTTGAGAGACATATTTGAAAGTGGGGAGTCACGGGGGGAGTCACACGTAAATTGTCCCTGGTTCTAACTCGAACCCTGGTCCTCCACAACGAGGACTGAGCCCCAGCTTTGACATGAATCTACTGTCGGTGTTCCGTGATTGATCGCTCATCACTCCGCCTCGAGAGTTACAGACTAAAGCTTCTCTCTGTGTGGATATTAGACCCCATAGAAAAGCATGACAAGAAAGCTGTGATGCAGGCGGCTCCTTCTTAATGCAGAGCTGTCAAACATCTAAATTGGATTGGCTTCATTGATTTGAACAAAGGCCTGCTTCTAAAGCTGTTATGCGGAAAGATTCACAGTAAGTTGAGACCCGGGGAAGGCTGTTGCTATGAAATGACTTGGAGGGGGTTCAACATGTGAAGTCAGACTTTGAAGTGTAACATTGGTGGATTTCCTCCGAGGGGCCTGAGTCTTGCATCAACTCAGCGTTAACAAGCTCTGATACAATGTCATTATCAATGTTGTTTACATTTATAACACATGACTGGATGCAACACGCACATTCTCAAAAACTAAAGAGATGTGGCTGGTTGCATGACATTTGGTAAAACAACAAATACAAAAAACTTGATCTCTAATAAATGGAGTGCTGTGAAGACCCCAGACAGCTGATATCCAGTGCAAGAAAGTGTCTGAGATGGGGTTTTCGCTTTAATCCGTTTGTTTGTGAGGGTGATCTTGTTTGTGTGTATGTTTGTGATTGATGTGCTGCATGCTCAAGTGTGTCGGTGCGAGTGCTCGTCTGTGGAAATGGCTCCCTCCAACTGTTCAAGGAGGAGTGTAAATACACTCAAACAAACCCTCCTCATCTATCTCTCCCAGTCTCTAATCTCACCTCAAGTCATCTTGCCCTACAAAAGATAACAGCAAAAGATAAAAACAACATCTACAACATGAATAACCCTTAAAACAGGCAGTGTGCACACGTTCGCCAAAAACAGAACCAAAACCTGTATCCCTAAGCGATACTGTTGCCAATAGAGAACGTTATTTCATAATGTATTTTTGTCAGGAACTGCCAAATCTGTAAAACACAGTTAAATGCCGTTAAATGACTGATAGACACGAGCGTGTTAACAGAGGGTCATAGTCATAGCATAGAGATAATGGATTTTTTCACAACTTGTCACGAAGTTCTCCTGTCAACTCTTCTGTCCTTACACTTCATCACACTGCAGCCGCTGTAAAGGGACATCAAACTTGATGGCAGTCATTGCTGAAAGAATAATTTGCTCGATACGGCAGACAGGTAGAAAAATGCTCTCCCTGCTCAACATATCAACTTCCAGTTCTGCCTCTATAAACTGTGAGTATGGCAGACTGAGCACGGTGACTGGCACCGGCCTTCATAAAGCTGCACAGCCCCTTAGGCAGCACGCTAATGTAAACGCTGTGCTCTGCTGCCCCTGTTTTAATCACAACCATATGCCCTGCATTCCTCCCCATGGGACCTGGACCCGGTACTGCCTACAGTCAGCCAGAAATACGACAGCCGCTCTGTTAGCGAGCTTGTTGAGTTGCTCGGCTGTAACACCTCATATCAGGCACACCGCCTTCTAAATATTATATTTCAGTCGAGCTCATATCACACCTGAGGAGGCAAGAGACTCGCTGTTGTAAAAAAAAGCTTAGGGTCTAGCTTAAAAGTGGAGGACAAATGCACTCTGCTGCCTCATATTGCAGCCGTGGTACCGTTGAGCAAGACATTTAACCCCGACATTCCCTCCAAAAGATGGAGACGCATGGGAAGATGTTGTTGGGACTTACGGCCCGTCTACACAGCCGCGCAAAAAAAATCTTCCAACGCTTCTGCCCATTGACTTTGAATGGGGTGACGTCACGTTGCCTCACTTTTCGCCGAACTGCATTGTGGGAAGCAAAGCGAAGATTTCCAGGATTTTCAGGATTCAAAAGTTGAGCAATGTTCAACTATTGAAGCTGAGGTGAAGCGTCAGCCAATCAAAACCCGTTTATGCAAATCTGACAGTACAAGCGCTAGCCAATCAAACCGTGTGCAAGCTGGGAGTGACATTCATTTTCTACATTCCTGAAAATGGAGGAGAAATGAGTTATTGCGGTAGCAAATCACCCGGTTCTTTATGACCAGTCCCTATTAACTTACCGGGATACAAACCCGAGGAACCAGGCATGGAGGGAGGTGGCAGAGACAGTGGGTGAAACTGGTAGGTTTTCGCCTGTTTGGGGATTTTATATCCAGTTTACTTCGTTTAAACATTGCTAGCAAGCATAGACAGTATCTTTAGCCAGCATGAAGGACGACTTTGTATGTCGGGGGCGGGATATTCATGTGATTGGTTGTTGGTCGCGTTGCTCGCAAAAAATCCCCAAGCTTCAGAAAACGCCCACCTCCAAGATTTTCAAGATTTTTTTAATGCGGCTGTTTGGACGTACAGTTACTTACTATCCGGTTGTAAAAACAGATGTTCAGAACAAAACTGCCAGTTCCTAAAGAGGTTAGCGTAAATGCTGAAATAGCATCAGCTACAGTATGGCACTGGAGAATACTTGTTCATTAAAAGAAGAGCAAAGAACGGCTGCAATGTTTTTGCTCAAAGGAAACAATGTTTTGGCTCTTCTGCTGACTGGCTTAGGCCAAAGTGTGATTGACATATGGTTCATCTAATCACCTTTCTATTTAAAGTGTCTGCCCTTTTCCAAACTGTTTCCAATGAGAGCTTCTATGATCGTGGTGAAATAACATATTGCACACATCCTGATAACAACTCCTGAGTAAAAGGGAGTATCCTGGGCCATTATGTAAAAGAAGATTGAAAGTTCTTCATACTCAGCACTATTGTCCCTCTTTAATGTGGCTCATTGATAGCAGGAACATTATATTGCATTGTTTTATATGTGGCGGATAAATTGCTGCTCCATCAGACCCCATCTCAACGCTCAATTACAGATGGAGGTTACCTGAGGACACAACAACACACACTGCGGCAGGCAGATGGTGACTTGGTGTGTGTTTCTCTCATCTGACAATACCTATGTCTTATGCATTATCACTCTCTCTATCCACTCTTTTTTTATCTACCCTAGTTTTCCTGTTGTTCTCATCCCGTCGTTCGTTCACTTGGGCTCAATTGCTCATGTCTGTCTGACACTTTAAAGTGTTCTCCTGCTTTGTCCTGAGACAGTGGCCGTTTCTCAATCGCGAGGATCCTTGCTTGGTAGCACATGTCTTCCGAGTCACTTGCTTCAGAAGCTAGGCAAGAATCCTTCCTGGCATTCGGAAAACGAAGAGTGGAACATGCTAGCAAGTGTGCAGGTGTGCGTCATATGAGAGGCCCCGCCTTACATTTTCCGCCACAGATTTGGGGAAATTGGTCCGTGCGCAAAGCATTGTGGGGATTTTAAGGATGCGAAGTCTACCCATGTGCAGCCTCGAAATTACCCCCAAACCAAGGACGCGGCCTCGGTGGAATTCCAAGTATGCTGGAGATTGGAACAGTCCTTCGGCGGCACTCGATGACGTAGCATCCTTTAAATATTGGCTTGGAAGCCAGTTTCCTCGAGATTGAGAAACGGCCAGTGTGATGGATGGTTTTTACTGCACTATGGCTTTGCATTCATCACACCTGCTGGCTGATTTGACAAACATGATTTCTTTCAATAAACTAGGGTTTGTTTTGCTGCAGACAACCATGTAACCTAAATATGAACCTGAATAAGGAGTAGTCATGGCCTGAATAAACTTGTGTGTTTTTAATTTCTATAGAAGCCAAGCATGACCCGAGACTTTGCATTTCATGTATGACCACTTGGGAATAGAAAAAGAAACATTTGTATTAACTTTGATGTAAAACGAGGCCAGTCGGGTCCAGTTTGGCAGAGTGAAACAAAAGGGATGAAAGGGAAACGTTTGTGTGTGAAGAAAGACACGCTTACTGAATGTTACACATGTGGTCGGACCTGTTCAGTTGCATTTTGGGTGGTCTGATGTCATCGCTTGCAGCCAGTTTCTGCCTCATGCTGTACGACCCAGCCTCAGTTTCAGTGTTCAATTCCCTTTCTGCTTATTCTTTGATCTTCTCTTAAATCTACCGTTAAGGCACTAGCAGAGTGATTTCAAGATCCCTTTTCCCTTCCACTCCTTAAAAATAACTGTGCAAACAACAGATGTGCGCTCTGATCCCAGGCCGCCACTTCCATTTTGAAAGGAATGGTATGTTCCCAACCGTTTGACACAACCTAACAATGGAGATATCCTGAAAGATCATCAGTGGTCTTTTGTTCAGCCACGACTTATCAGCCTTCCTTCATATGTCGCAGTGCTGATGGAGACTTCCCATCCCAAATCACCCCTCTGATTTTGGTGTTTTGACTTTTGTTACAGCAGCAGCGATAGGATCATGCCTACGGCCCTTCCCACTGTGACACTGTGACAAATGAGCATGCATGTTTATGTGTGTGGATACTTGGACACACACTCCCAACCCTCAGCAAGTGTCCCATACAGGTTCAGTCACAGTAGACTTGCTGAGGAGACGGATACATCACCTGATCTCTGTCAATATTCCCACACTGCACAGAAACGAAACATTTTTGGATAAAATTGGCTTACGGTAAGATCCTTCCTTTGGCTCTTTTCCCTTAAAATCTTCTTTTTAGCTGAATCAGAACTCATAGGAAGCTGCATTTGGCGTGCATGAACATCCAGTTTGAATAGCTGGCCTCGGGTATAGCACTTACATTTCTGATTATGGTGACACACTACTTGGCAAAGAGCAATCTTGCCAAAGGTTAAAGCATTTCAGCTGTACAGGTTTCAGTGCACTATATGGGCTTTATTGCTAGTCATATCGCTGAAGTTGAAAAACGATTGATTCACCTGCCTAGATTTATGACGACGATGACAGTTGATCTTATATTACATTTGTACGGTGTTCTACACTCACTGCAGCTTGTGGAAATGTGTGTTCTTATGTTTGTCATGGTAAATGTAGATGCACAGGAAAAGTGAGTTCAGCATACAGAACCTGCCTGTCCCATAGCTACATTGTTGACATTTTGTCTTAGTCTTGTATTTTCCCCCCCTTGCACCGAATTCTTCAAACTTCATTTGACTTTTTTCCTCTTTTGTATGTCCTACCCTACTTTTAGATAAAGAAACCTCTTTTTGGGCTGAAAATAAGTCTCAATCACACAACAGTGGTATTTTGTTGCATTGTAAACTTTGACCAAACTCCCCATAAATCCATTTGCTTTTTCACCCAAAGATGAGGTTTCTACTGCAGTTAGCTTCTGGCTCAGTTCTGTATGTAGCATAAAGAAACCTCTCTTGCATATTTAATCTCTCAGGTTTTAGCACATACTATTAAATACAGTTCAACGGCTAGTGATAAATAATCAGGCAGTCTTATCACAGATGGTCTTGCTTTTTCCGATCATCAACATCATGCTAATCTCTCCAAGACCATTTCAATTGTAGTTAAAGTAAAAGTGCTACACTAAGTTGACTTGTTGCTGTGCTTCTATTTTTGCTGTTATTTCACCTTCTTTCCAAAGCTTGCCTGAAACTGGATGTGAACCAAAATCACATTGTGCATTGTTAAAGTTGAATGTGAGTTGACAGTAGGGATGCACGATATTGTTTTTTTGAAACCGATACCGATAACTTCCTGCTTCTCAAGACCGATACCGATACCGATAACTGATAATAATATTATATATATATATATATTAAATGTACCTGTAGTTTTTGCACACCTGTTGGTAAAAAAAAAGACTAGTAGTGAGCAAATTACATGAGCATTACTACTATGAACAAAACAAAGCCAAGAACAGTTTTGACTCTTCAAAGAGACCATATTTATTTTCCCAAATAAACATAATTGAGTCAATCAGTCAATGTTTGTAGTCTTTGTCCAGCCACTGCGCCGTCAGACCTAGCATGCTAACGGGGCTAACATCACTGGTCCATATGTCCGTGGTGAAACTTATGTCCCGTATATCGTTATCGATCAGAGTATGAAGGAGTGTGCATTGCATTTGTTAATACAAAGCAGCAGCAGCATGCAACTAGAGACCAGTGTAGGAGACGATGAATGAGGTATATCTGTGAGGAAGAGTCAGAAGACGTTTCTGCACATTTCAATTGTATATTTTGAAGGATCTGTCTTCTTAACTTCAGTGAAAAGGGCAATAAACTCTTTAGTCTCCTCACATAATGTTTTTATCACCGCGTTTTCTATACACTGCAGTGCTTCCACGCTTCCTTTTTGACGACTGTGTCATGGCTTTATTATTCCAGCTGGGCTTTAGCTGCAGTGCTGGCAGCAGCTCAGGGCATTTAGTCAGGCTAAGGTCAGGAGTAGGTTACCACCACCGTGTATAAAACTCTGAGGCGCTGTGGTGGTGTGTGCCCCGCTGCAAGATGATACCATAATTGATCGCACTCCTCCTGCTTTATGAAGATGTGATTAGAGTGATGTAATGCAAAGAGAGATGTGGTCATTACAGAGGTTGATTGTGCCGGGGTGTGGATTGTCAGATGCATTACGTTTTAAAGTTACCATTAAGTTAATGCTGATGCTTCCCAATGTAGTCAATTGGAGTCCATGACTGTATGTCCACGGTGCTAAAACACACTGCAGATTGATCATCTACTCCTATACTGTTGCAATCATGCCTCAAGGCCGGAGACACACCCCTAAGCAGTGTGCCCCTAGCGATATAGTTGCTATGATACTCCATAAGAGAGGCGGGGATTTGGCAAAGATGGATGTCACCGATCATGGAGGCTGGTCCATGGGTAACTGATGACACGGGGTGCTGTCATGCTGTCAACACACACATGTACACACACGGGGAATTCTATAGGAGTGGTTGTCGAAGCACAAACAAACACGAATCAATACTCTTCAGCTCCCAACAGCATCTCTATCCACGTTTGTCACTCTATATTTATATGTGGGCATCATTTCAACAATGTGTTATTGACTAAACTCAAATTTGGTGGTGTTGGGATGGATTGCCTTGTATTTGAAGGCGTTTTATAACATTCTACTGTATGCGTACAAATATTGGAAACACATTTCAGTACACTACAATACAATGCCATCAAGAACATAGGGCTTAAGTCAAATAAATGAATAAAATTGAACTTTGAAAGTGTCACAAAAAATGTATTTCACAGCTTATATGCACTACATAATGCTTTACATAATTGATTTTAAGGTCAGTGAGTTTTTAGGTTGTTTGTTCATGTTTGTGATATTTACACTACGGCTAAGTTGGAACAGCAGCAGTATGAAAACTCCATCCCTCCTCCCCTCAAACATGTAATTAGAGGAGTTGAGAACAGAAATGTCATGGCCATTGATCAGAAAGGGAGCGTGGGCAAATAGGCACTGGCCGGTCCCCATGTTTAATGACTAATTAAAGGGCCTCATTAGGAGGGCAGGGGCCGGGGGCCAGAGACGCTCCAGCCACACTCATTTGTGAATTCTCGCGTACGCTGACTTGGACTCGTGAATTTTCCCCCCCACGATGACTCGGATTCGACTTGTACATTGACGCTACGACTTGGACTCGGACTCGAGCACATTTTCTCTGGAGTCTGATGTCCTCTATCCTGGCGTGTGCACCTGCGAGGCGAGTTCACGATTTGCGAATTAGCACGTCAGCAGCTGGCAAGGAGAACTCTGTGCTGGTCAGCAGCAGGTTAACTTGCAGTCAACAAACAAAAAGGAACATATTTTTGAGTTCATTTCTGTCTGTTGACAAGTTTGTTTCCACTTAGGCTGATGATTGCGAGCTGCGAGTTCTCACACTATCTTAAAGCAGGGATCAGATCAGCCAAACCTGTCATTCTTCTTCTTTAATTACATTGATGGGGTGTGCTCAATCTTCATCTCCCTCAGTCTTTTTATACTACTGTTTTGTTTAAATCGTGTGACTTCTCGTGCCGGCTGTCCTCGAGTGCCTTCTGAGATGTCCATCACGTTGTCAGACAGGGAAGCAGCTTCTCACATCATTAAGGGGCCGTTAGTGTAATGATTTGTTTACAGGGTGTTATCTGTTCACATAGCTCAGTCAACACATATGAAAACTGATTGTGTTCCTTTCTAGGCCCTAAAATATATCAGCTCAGACGATCAGACTGTATAGGGGTTTGGATATTTACTGGAATGAGGAGGTTATTCTTTTGGTTTGTGTTTTTAGTTTGTTTGTCTGTCTGTTTGTCAGCAGTATTACGGAAAAACAAGTCCAATTGTCATGACACTATGTGCTAGGGCGTAGCCTTGGCCAAGGAGGAACTCATTACATTTTGGAGCAGATGCATAAATGACTTTTCACTTTCGTTAACATTGTTAGATATAGCAGTAGATTGAAATATATTGCCTTAAAAACTATGAAACTGTTTGATATGTTTCGTTTTCTTTGCTGTATTTTTCCTACAATATCAGGGGACCCCTGTGACTGCTGAAGCAGGAGAAAATACTATTTTAGACCGAGCAATAAGGCTGCATTCAGTAGGTTTCAAAAGTAATACATCTGTATCAGATTTTAGAGCTTTAACCTAGGTCACAAAGCAATGATGCAGGCACATGTTGGATGTGTGGCAGAGGGTTTTGTGTTGCACTGGCGCTGTGAGATGTGATTAGCAGTATCCAGCCGACCTCACCAATGTGCAATTGCATTTTTGTATTCTCTCCACATTCCTTTCTTAGTCGCAAATAAGCAGTAGGGAGACAATAAACAGTTATCTCATCATCTGGAAATTGATAATGTTGCAGAGCATGCAGAGGGCTGCACTGAGCCAGCAGGAATGTAAACGACCGCTTTATCACTACGTTAAACTTTTAATACATTACATTACATGTCATTTGTTAGACGCTTTTATCCAAAGCGATTTACATACATTCAGTACTGTGGACAATCCCCACAGGAGCAATTTGGGGTGAAGTGTCTCGCCCAGGGACACAACGACATGCTGACTGCAGTGGGACTCGAACTTGGTACCCCCTGATTCGAAGTCCAGCACTCTATCCACTGAGCCACAGCCGCCCATGCGCCAATACTGATAAATGTTGTTTTAGGAACTTTTTATGGAACTTTTTTTCTTCTTCTGGGATGTAGAGCATCGGAGTGACAAATGTTGTTCTAGCGGCACCTGGGTTAGCCCTCACTCTTTATTGATAAAAGTGTTTGCAATGCAGCCTGCTGGCATGGTGGAGTGAAATCAAAGCTACGTTTATTTACTGCCCACCTCTCAAACTTTGCCCTCAAAGCGTTTTCTCTACCTCAGCTTTCAATCTGTTTCAATGTGTGTATGGATACAGTGTTCCAGGAGCCTGGAGGTGTTTGTATGGTAACACCGGCACCTAGAATCAGAATCAGAATCAGAATACCTTTATTAGTCCCACAGAGGGGAAATTTGCAGCGTTACAGCAGGAAAGAGCCACAGACAGCTTAGTGTTGCATATCTTACATGCGTTTAAAAAAAGTACTAAGTTATAATATAATAAACAATATGCTAAAAAAAAGATAAAAAGTTACATAGTTTTCAAAAATACAGATCAAAAACCAATCAAATCTACAAATCAAATCCTGTAGCAGTTCTTAGGATTTAGCAGCCCGGTATATATTACAGTTATTAAAGATGGCATACTGTACGTATATAAAGTATATATTGCACATAGTTTGACGGTATTTAACAGCAGCAAGTTACACAATTTACAAAATACAAGATACATACCTTGTAACAGTAACAAGGGTTTAGCAGCCAGGTATAAATGTCAATTATGGCTTTTCTTTTTCATCTGTGCTCCTGAGAAGATGTGAGTTTTTACAGTTGTGACCACTCGAAAACTAGATCAGATTACATTGTCAACCAAGTGCTGAGGTGGGTCAGTGAATATGAGAAAATGTAGAGGAGGAAGTAAGAAGCAAGTGAATTAAACAACATTGAAGGCAAGAGGTCGTGAAGCAAAAAAAAACAGTGAGTGAACCTGAAGAAAAAAGCATCTCAGCTAAAGTTTCCCAGATGCAATCCCTTTTGCGCCAGATATTACTCACTAACAAGCAGGAGTCATTGCAGGGCAGAATACTGCGCAAGGGCTCCGAGGCTCCAGGCTGACTTTGAAGCCAATTCAATAGTGTGTTCCCCCCTGCTCGGGCGCATAATAAGATTGGAGCACAGACATTTGGCCCTTTTGATTAAAGTGTCCAATCAAATGGAGGTTATCAGGAGATAGATTCTTCCGGCACAGACCGTAACTGAGAGCTTTATCGCTGTCTTTGTCATTATTGTTCTCTTAATTGCAAACGATCGCCTCAGTAGACCTCTTTTTAAGCAGCCCAAATAATAGTGTGAGATAGCACAGATAACGGGTTTAGAATGCTAATTAAATATCACAGGTTCCCAAGTCTTTGCACATTTCTCCAAGTTTAGTATTAGATCACTTTACATCAAGTAGAACAGTTACTTTATCACTCGTTGGGTTTGATAGGATAGCAAGTGGCCAAGAGATACCCAAAAAGGTCTTCTCTCTTACCAAACTGCAGTGGATTTCATATTGGAGGGCTGATCATTTAATGGAGCAGACCAAAATGATATACTATAATGCAAATACAGAAATAAAATGGGTCAGCACGTGTTGGTTTCTTCAAAAATATCTCTGTCAGCCAGTTGGAGTGAAAGCAGAAGGCAAATTATGTTTGAATTGGCTCAACTCGCCTCACCTCAGCTTCTCATTGGTCAATACTCAACCAGGCCTCAAAGGCTCATATACAGAATATGTTTCCGTATGCAGGCTTATTGTAGCCACCTTACGATGCTAGGATTCATATGATAGTGAATCTCTGTGAAGAAAATGTACATGCCCTAATTCGCGAAGGACAACTTTCATAGTCTTTATTACGAGGGCCACATATTGCCATTGTGTCACTCACTTTGATCTGATCTCTTGTGAAGCCTCATGTTTTAATGGCCTCATATGCTGCCCACTTATGTGCATTCGTGTACAGTGAACATTTCTCCTCCGTCAGACCCCTCATTTGTCTGTCCTCTCTCTTCATAACATTCTATTCCCTGCCGACGAACCCCCCCAACATGCTATCCTTACCTCTCTCCATATACATCTCCCTTAGTCATTGATTTTATTCCCATTCAGCGCTCTCTGATGACCTTTTTACCTCAGTGAAGCCCCTGCAGCTACATTGTTAGCATGGATCTGCTAGCCAAGCATGAGGTAGATGGCCTAATGTGGTTGGCGCTGAGTGATGATTAACATTAAGACCTGTGCGGTGCCTTTTTTCTTCGGACTAGAGCAATGATGGAGCTGGCTGGGCCCCAGGTTTTATTTCAACAGCTGTAATTTAAAGGACTACATTAGCATTTCTCCATGCTGATGATACTATGATGCACTACATTTATTTTACTTTAAATGTTGTGTTTCATATCTTCTGGTCAACTGCAGGGGAATGTGTGGTTTGAATCAAATATTAAGGTGACACTACACACAAAATGCCTTTTTTTCTAAGTAAAGCTTCCCCTTTTAGGGTTAGGGTCAATGTCAATTGACGTTAATTACCTGAAAATGTTTCATCGATTGTTAAATAATCTTTGAGTCCCTGATGTCTAACGGTAATGATTTAGTCTACATCCAAATAATAAATGTATTTGTATTTACTGAATAAAACGTAATGTAGGGCTGTGCGATTATGGCAAAAATCATAATCACGATTATTTTTGGTCAATAATTGATATCACGATTATTAAAAACGATGATCCACTTACTTTGAAAACATCAATTTTTTGAACAAATAAAAAGTATGTTTTTAACAGTTGATTACCCTGAAATTTAAGTATAATTCAACTGAAAAACCAATACAATTTATAAAAAAGATATATATATATATATATATATATATATATATATATATATAACGTAGTCCTGGTGGTATGCATTATATATATATTTATATAATAAAAATAATAATTGTTTTATTTCGATTACGTTGTTTTCGTAATCGTTGTAAGCCAAAATCGTAATCCAGATTAAAATACGATTAATTGCACAGCCTTAACGTAATGTGTGAAAGGTCTTGTGCAAACTAGTGACGCTTTGCAGCAGAATAAAACATATTTTACTGTTTGTTTTGGTTCACCACCAACATTTAACAGCCCAGGAAAAGACAAAAAACGACTCTTCCTAAACTTTACATTCAAGCAAATTGAAAAGATGTTAACCATTGCCGTTTGTTGATGTCATGGCTAGATTGGACAAAGAGGGGAAGGCAGGAAGAGAGGATAACGTAGTCCTGGTGGTATGCATTGTTACGCTGTCGTACATGCAAATGATGACCACATGCTCCTTCCTTCCCTTGTGTACTTTATGTGAATCTACTTTAACTACATCTTTAATTAAAAGCAGTTGTCTTTAACTCTTAATTTACAACAGTATGACTTTTTTTTAATGCTACTATTTGAAGAACACTCACACAATGTAGACTCAGACAGGTTTTCTCAGTCCTCTAGCTTTATTAACAGACTGTGAACTTGGTTTTGAGGCTGTGCTTAATGATACTCTGTAGTGAATAACTTTAATGACTTTAACTTAGTATGAGAACTAAAAACCCTCTTTTATTTCTGACTTTTTACTGCCTAATATATAACACTATTCATTTGAGCGGCATAGACTTTCATGTCAAACCCTTATGCTGAAGTAGAGCCAGTTAGCAGTGTAAGTGAGCTTGTGCAGCGTGGTGGGATACATCTACAGTAATGTTTATTAACAGTGGGTCCTTTAGCCAAAATCTATGCAAGTTTCTCTGCATGTGTTTTGAATAAAAACGTCAGCCTTTGAATTGACTTTTTATAATGAAAGTTCCCCGAAATGTGGAAATGATATCATTTTTGGAGCGGCATTACACGCACAGTTGTGAGTGGTTCATACGATACAGTGGTTAAGCCACTAACTGTAAGTTGTCTCCGTTTATTAGCAAGATCTAACCCCGAAAACATCACTGCATGGGAAAAGGGTTTCGATGGAAGTTTTGTTTTGTTTTGGGTTCAAGTGAAACATAGTCTCCAGTTTGAGTGACAGGTTATTGCCACAGAACTTCAACTGTACCCTGATAATAAACTCGGAGTTCTTACGTCATTTTTCATAATAAGATGGGAAATAAATGGCACTATGTTCATGGAAAATATATGACCTTCCATCGGTCCGTACTGTGGTGTTTGCTTTCATTCTCATATCCTTATTCCTTGACCTTTGATAGCCCATTTCAGTGATCACTAAACTGTGCGAGTTTGAACATGTTTTTCTATAACGGTACGTCCACACAGCCGCGTTAAAAAAAATCTTGAAAATCTTGGAGGTCGGCGTGTCTGAAGCTTGGGGATTTTTTGCGAGCAACGCGACCAACAACCAATCACATGAATCTCCCGCCCCCGACATACAAAGCAATAGCAATGTTAATGTAATTTCTCCTCCGTTTTTAGGAATATAGAAAATGAACTGCGGTATGTCACTCCCAGCTTGCACGCGGTTTGATTGGCTAGCGCTTGTACTGCCAGATTTGCATACATGGGAT
Organism: Gobionotothen gibberifrons; assembly: GCA_943591055.1. Classification (NCBI taxonomy): domain Eukaryota; kingdom Metazoa; phylum Chordata; class Actinopteri; order Perciformes; family Nototheniidae; genus Gobionotothen; species Gobionotothen gibberifrons. The sequence continues at coordinate 370,383 of CALSBZ010046870.1, read as the reverse complement.
TTGATTGGCTGACGCTTCCACCTCAGATTCAAAAGTTGAACATTGCTCAACTTTTGAATCCTGAAAATCCTGGAAATCTTCGCTTTGCTTCCCCACAATGCAGTTCGGCGAAAAGTGAGGCAAAGTGACGTCACCCCATTCAAAGTCAATGGGCAGAAGCGTTGGTAGATTTTTTGAACATTGCTGTGTGGACGGGTCATAATGTTTAAATGTCCTCAGTCCCAGATTGTGAGCTAAACATTTGGAGGAAATTGCAGTCTGGTGTCGACCTTTTAGATCTCTGGTCTGTTGGTCACTGATTAATGTTCTCATGGAGTAATGTGGAGTAACTCATTAGTTTCAAAGTGTTTTTCGGTGATGTCCAGTGAGCTTCTCCTTCTACCTGCTTAGTTTCTCAGTTTTGTAATCCATGTTGCCCTCCCTCATGCAGGCTGTCCTCTCTTCTCCCGCCTCCTCCCAAAAACACTACCCTCCTCCACTCCCTTACTCCAAACAAATCCATCCTCAGTTCTTCCAGCTCAAAAGGTTTTGTGGGAATCTGAAGGATTGGGAGGTGGGCAGCGGGCACAAAGGCTGCGGTGCCAATGTTTCACCAAAGCTTATTACTCACAAGATACCGGCACACTCCCAGAAACCATGCCGTGTCCACCCCTGACTTGTTGATTCATTTATCACTCTTATCTTTGAGTTACTGAGCTACTGCTGCTGCTGCTGGGGGCTATTAAACACTGCTACTCCAAGAAGCTGCCAGTTCAAGAATTCATTCACATCATAATCAACTCTACAAGGTTATAGCTTAGTGGTCATCAGAGGGCCGAATGGGCTTTTAATGACGGTAAGTTGCTTCTGAAGAATGCCATAAAGGGAATTCACTGTGAGCAGTTAAACAGGTGTGACCAGCCCACTTCAGATGTTCATTTCACCGCACAGGGATCAGCTTAGAGATGTTCTTCCAAACTCAGTAATTCAAGTAATTGTGGTTTCAGCTATTCCTCACATGATGTGCCAGGAGACACTCCCACATATTCCTTGAAAAGTTAGAGAGCTGTTTAGGGAAATGGCTCATAGAAATTCCCCCAAACATCTGAATGTCATTTATGTACATCGCAAAATGTCTTATTTTCTTAAAAGAAAAAAAGAAAGTCCCTCTGTGATCCCGGTGTGAGGCCTGTGTTCCCAAGTCCTTTTGACCAATTCCTGTTAAACCATGACTCTGTGAAACGGCAGTACAACTTTACAGTATTTCACAAGAATCTTTTTTTTTTAGGTAAAACATTTGAGTGACTTTTTTGAGTTAACAATCATAAATCCTGTTTAATTTAGTTTTGTATGTTTGTACTTGTATTTGGGACTTGTTATGTTTCTGTTTTGGTAACCATGTCAATTATTAGCTTTGCAATTTTTTTATATATCTTTTTTCTGACGTTGATTAACAATGCACTGTCCCTCATAAACAAATTGATCAAATATGACCCAAAATGTCCAACCTCTGACAATAGACACAATATGAATATGAATATGAAAGCACATTGTAGCTCTGGATGACGATCATTGTTAGCTGAGTTTGTGGGCGAGGGGTTAAGCTGGACGTTCATTCAGTTGTTTAGAGAGCTGCTTCTAGTTCAGCAGCTTTGCGTACAGACTCCCCTGCAGGGGGAGTGAGAACAGTGAAGGCGGGGTGGGGGGGTCTGCAGATGACTAATTGTCGGTGCTCGACTCTCACTCGTCATTCTACGTCAACTTGCCTCCGAGTGCTTCTCTCCTCAGTCATCTGGAATGCACACTTTGTCATGCACGCTTGCACAAATGAGCGCTGCAGACGGACCGATCCACACACACACACACACACACACACACACACACACACACACACACACACACACACACACACACACACA
>CALSBZ010046870.1:327224-350527 GCA_943591055.1 Gobionotothen gibberifrons | reverse complement strand
CACACACACACACACACACACACACACACACACACACACACACACACACACACACACACACACACACCAACCAGTGAATCTGATATAATCGTCTCCTTATCTCTGCAGTTTGGGACTTATAGACTCCTTTTTTAAATACTTGTTGATTGTTAAACTGTTTCAACAACTACCTTAGCTTGTAATAAATACTTTCCTTGCCATAGGGATTTTTGACTATTTCATTTGGCTGAAGTGTGGGTCGGTCGTCATGCATAAACTTTACCAGCTATGGTGGTTTAGTCCCCTACCATCACCTGGACCCGCTCTTAACAAGCTGGATAGAAATTAAGATCCCTAATTACTGATCAAGAGTCAGATTAAGCTCTCTCTGTCTTCTCTACATCCCTAATCATTATGACATATGGTTAAGCTCTGATCAGTGCTTATGAACATGTTAACTGTAGATAGCTGATGGTCAAATCAATTAAATGGTGATTAGCCCTGATTATCTGATTAACTAGAGCCATGGAGGGACTGCTCACTTAAGAGTTGATTACTTAAGACATGTTTTGGACAGCCTGTGTATGTCTCACAGTTACATTTAACTCATAGTAGGTCATGTTTGAATGGCACAGCTCCAGTTGCCCACTTCTTTACTACGTCCCATTTTGGAGACGCTAAATTTAGCAATAAAGAGCCCACTGATATAAGACTTTATTCTAATCATAGCCTCTGCCTGGCAATATGTCCCTTGATGTTAAAAAGACAATTGAAAAGAGGAGATAACACAAAAAAAGTCCTTTGTTACCTTGTATGCCAGACTGTTTGTGTATTCTACATCGATACAACACTCAGTGCCCAGCCAAACATGGTGGCGCTGCCAAATCTGACTTGGCTAAGTGTAAAACAGGCTGGCACCCTGGCATATGACTGCTTTCTGCTTTGTCACTTAGACTGGTGCTTTGTGTTCAGAGGGGCAGTGTGTATACCATTGCCCAGAGAGCTGACTGAAGTTAGACCATTTCTTACATGCCTCTGAATAAATTCCTTTTCAAGTAAGGCTATTTACTACAGGGCATGCCATGATTCTAATACCAACCAATGCTACCTGTAATAAGATTCCAGTTCTTAAATAAAGCTAAACAAGATTAAGCTTCTACCAGATTTCCAGAAGAAGTAGTTGTTGAGTCGCCTCACTAAAATAAAATGGTCAACCTCATGATGACATTTCTACCAAATCACATAGCAATCCATCCAATAATTGTTTAAAGTGGACCTATCATGCTATATTTGAATAATATATTGTAGGGCCATACCTATATAAAAGATGTCTGCGAAGTTTTTTTTTCAAAATACCAAACAGATCATGCATTTTAGCCATGCCTCATTTCGCTCTATTTGCTCTTTTCCAGCCCTGTTTTTGCAAGGGCAGATTCTGTGGCAAATGAGCTGCAGCTGACCACGCCTCCCTACAAAGAAGGGGGGTGAGGCACGAGCGTCATGTTACCATGCTGTTACCATGCCACGCAACCTCTCATTCCCCTGATAGGTGGAGAGTTGCCCATATAGGCGGAGCACCCCGTTTCTGACGTCAGAACCATTTCAAATCTGTATCAGTCTGTATCAGATCCGTTGCAGCCCCGTTTTTAGAGATTTGGGTATGGAGGAAAAGAGAGAGGGTTGTGTTTTCTGACACTTGGTGAGTTCCCTGGCACACCGGGTGTGGAGGAAACTTCTGTGTAGCAATGCAGTGGGAGTCACCGACTCATGAAGGAGACACGAGGAGAGCTGGAGCTTTGATGGCAAACACTGACGGTTTATTTGGAGTTTCGGCCGGAGAGTTGACAAGACAGGTGGTGTGTAACGGGTTGACACAGCGGTTGCCAAACCAATTCTGAAGAACTCTTTCTGCAGCTCGATGTTTTATCTAGTTCGAAGTGTAATAGTCAACATTCTTTATCAGCGAGACTAAGCAATATGGACCCTGAATCTAACTAGAGCTTTCCTCCATAGACTGGCAACAACAATGTGCCCAAGCTGCCCCTCCTTAAGAGAGATAGCAGCTATACCCAAGGCCGTAGACCAATGCCATGGGAAAGGAGACAGTGAGAGGAGAAAAGGACAAAACTGTGTCAAAGGATGAATACCTAAGCAAATTATTTCCCTAACACCGGGGACACATATTCACGTATAAAAGACGTACATAAGTGCATTTTGCATGATAGGTCCCCTTTAAACATTTCCGTCTGGACCTAAAGGGGTAAACAGATGGATTGGACTGGCAGGCAATGCCATCCCTCGAGCCATGGCATTAGCCTGGCTAAGAACACCCTAGATTTGATTGAAGTCTCTGTACTAGACATACATCTAAGCACAATATAAAGGACGGTCTCTATAAACAACAATTTGAGGGAAATGCATATCCTCTTTAACTTGTGAACGTTCTTCTGGAATTACATACACATCTAGCATGCAAAACTTCCATTTCCTGGGTTCTTCCAGTGAAACTAATGAAGTGTAAGTAAGTTTGGATTTTGGCCTGAACCCCAAGTCTTGAATTGACAACCTCAGCTACTTTTCTACGCTACACACAAGTAAGATTAATTTCAGGAACAGCAGTTGGGTGACACAAAGACATCTATGTAGTACTAAAGTAGCTCTAGTTTTTGAATATCAAGCATGTTACCGGGGCTCTCCACTCTGTAATGACACCGCTGGTCTGGAGCGTGAAGGGCCCGTACTATTCCGTGACTCCTGCCATTTCCGAATCAGCAGAAATCGGTCAAACCTTTACTTTCCCACTACGAGCAGGAGGATCGAGTTTCATTGTAGTTTGGTTTTTCCATGCTGTGAATACAGATGTCAACCGCTAGCTGAGGTTTTGGCTGGTGCCATGTCTGGCTGTGCATGTCTGAGCAGGGCATTGGCTGGCTGATCAGAACTGAGGGACGCATGGGTGCACTTAGTGGAGGATGCCTGGAAAGTTTTTCTTATTTCAGCTGTGTCTAAAACTCTGTTGATGCATTGTGTGGCTTATTCTGATGTTGTCTTTATGTTGGACACACTCTGCCTCCCTCTCCCTTAGCTTCATCGCACAAACCCTTCCTCCCCCACTTCCCTTCTGCCATGGGTTGTGTGTCTCCTTCTCAAAATCTTGCTTGTTTTAGGGGGCTTATAGAAAATCTATACCAGGTGGACTTTGTTTGAAGGATACGTCTTTTCTAATGATGTGTTTGCGGAGGGGTTTGGTGGGCGGCCACTGGGCCAAATGTTCTGGTAACAGTATATCACTGCTATATGTGGCCGACTGGTCAATATTAATTAATATATTCAAGGACAATAATGGTGGTGGGTTTGGCGTCTAAAAATGTACTATTTGAATATTGTTGATATCAAATAAAGGGAATACATTATAACTTGATGAGCCCCTGAAATCTTAATGACCCGATCAATACCAGCTATAATAAGATCAATGTACTGTGTGTCTTAACATCTCAGGTCTATATTGGTCTTTTTAAATTGGTCTGATCAAGTAAGTCCATAACTAAGTCTTCATAATCAGTACAGTGTTGTTTGTTTGCCATCAGAGCCAGCATGCTTTGTCATGTATACCTAAAAAGACCCCAAAGTAGCAGTTAATGGGCTTATGTTGTTAACAACACTGGTTTGAAGGAGCTGACTTCTGCCTTAAAGGCTTAAATGCAGTTGAGTCATGACCTTCTCGATCTTCTCGCACATGAGATGGGTGACAGATTGCCATGGTAATGCACCCACAGGATATTGATCTCTAAGATAACACCGTCGACTGTTCTTGAACTACAGTTGGCCCAACCTAGACCACATTCAGAGCCAACCAAAAGACTGAAATCCACACACTGCAGATGCACTTAATAAGAGTGGTTTTAAAGTACTCTGCTGTTGTTTTAAGAAGTGGACAGGAAGGAGAATAATAAATGTGGTGAGAAACGTATTTGACCTCAGACCAGAAGAAACAACATATCATGTTAGGTAGAAGCAAAGTGAGTTTGATTGAATCTCAGCTCTCATGCATTCTTTGGTCCCAGTCAGCACTTCAGCACAGACCAATGAAGAGCTAGCAGTCGGGTATCTTCAACTCCTTTGAATGCATTGAGGACACTGTTTTAATCATTATGCATTTAAAACAAAGGGCCAAGAAATCAGAATATGATAGTTTTATATATAATATAAAGAGTGGTTCAGTGATGACATATGTTTGTAGGCTGACCCAGGAGCATTGCAGGGGGTCCCTCGATTGAAAGCAATCAGTTTTTCCAACAAACATTTACGATACTTGCGTGTTTTTTTCTGCAGGTTAATCTCAACATATTAACACCACTTGTGTGCAAAAACACAATCGCCTGAACTGAATTGTGTAAATAATCGACAACCTGCCAGACAGGCCAAACAGATTCTACTATTTCTAAATTAATCACCGTTTTATTGTGAGGCATTGATCCATCACGATCCATGTCAGAATAGGACATTGGTTGTGATTGGTCAGATAATCCTACTATTCAACACATTCAAACCTGTGATGAACATGTTATGCCATGTCAGCTGTTCGTGTCTGCAAAGGAGCCAAAGATATTTGGACGGATAGCACAATCTACTGAATCGACACGTCTCTAAGTGATTACCATCCCCTCATTCCTCAACGCAGCAGTTCCTCTAGGGTCCGGTCTCTCGCAGTGTTTGGCCTTAAAAATGATTATCGTTCATTTTCATCAAACAACATTGAGCTCGTCAAGATAAGCAAATACAGAGTGAGAGGAGAAGAGCATTTACAGAACTGGATGAAGTTTATGTAATTGCTCCTTGATGTGATGTTGCTTGACCACCAGTGATCATCCAACCACACACAAGGCCTGATTTAGCTTCATGAACACGCCTCACATTATCCACCATCTCATTTTTTTCCTATCAGGCTGTTAATCCAACTGCCATATTATATGAGTGTTATAATGATGGTGTTATGTTATGTAATGTCTCTTAATTCAATGAAATAAGTTTCTATGCTTCGGCCTGGATTCACTAAAGATCGTATTAGTCATAAGAAAGGACATCACAAGAAATTTAAAAAACAACAATTACTTTATAACAATAAAATACAATCAATAAAAGATAAATACTATTTGTTTAACGCAAACAGTACATTTTTCTTTACAATAACACGTGTAAAGACCTCTATGGTAAAGACGGGGTTTCAGGTTAAATATTGACGTTTTAATTACATCGTGAGTCTGAAAGCTTGTAAACCAGACTTTGACAATCTTATAAGTATAACGTGACCATAGGTACATGTTTGCCTCCTACCCTCTCTTGTGACTTATGTTGATATGAATGACAGACAACATCTTGGGTCACACAAAATAAAAAGCAGTCATATCATATCTGTGGGACGATCATGTTGTGATTGAATTGTATTTGTATCACGTGAACCTGTAATCACGCTGCCAACCATTGCAGAATGCTCTTCTGTACTATGCTAACAATCTCAATCATCTTATTAAACACATACACACGCACATTCAGACACACACACATACACACAGTTTCCATGGAAACAAGATCCAGGGCCTTTTATGACTGGTTGTTTGCCCAAGACAACTACAAATGGTCTGAGCAGCCGTGCAAAGATGGGAGATAAATCATTTGGATAATAAATAATGGGACATGCACTAAAAAAGAAAGTGATAAGATGCTTGTTGTTGCCTCAGGCAGCGCTGTTATAGAATTTAGATCACGGCATTGTCATACTCATCAGGTAAATCCTCCTTGATTTGTGTGACATCATACATCTCCTCTCTTTTTTCTGTAATGTTGTCATACTGTTTGTGCTGCACACGCATGATACTGTATTGGACACACACACACATGCACATGCACACACACGCATGCACGCGCACGGACACTTTCCAGCCGCGCTGCCCTTCAGTAGCCTAATGTGTGTCTGAGGTCCAGATGGCGTAGCGGCAGGAGGGCTGGTTCACAGTGTTAGCCGTAGTGTTAGCCGTAGTGCTAGCAGACTAAGGTTCTGGCTAGCCCTGGAGAAGAAAGAGAGTCTGCAGCCAGCCGCCCCTCTGAGTGACAATGGCACATTTACAATTCACAGCTATGCACTCAGCATCTAGCTTTGCTGTGGTTGCAGGATCAACTTGCATATTTCTTATTCGGGGAGCCAAACTGTGTGGCCGTTTGACACTCCACCATGAATTATAACAGCCTCATTATCTCTGATATAGCCTCTTTTTTTTCCAAAGTTGTTTTGATGTCCCATGCTTACCTGTTTGTGTCTGCAATGACAGGAAGTAAGCTGAACAAGGACCTGAAGCATTACCTGAGCCAGCGCTTCCAGAAATCCTCGGCTGACCACGAACTGCAGCAGACCATTCGAGACAACCTCTACCGCCACGCTGTGCCTTGTGAGTCCATGACACCCATCATTCATTTCTTTCTCATGTTTTACATCTGCTATACTGTCTTCTTAATCTGATCATCGTGGCTTTTGACCAAGTTAGCCAGGCTGATAACTTCATATCCTCCACGGAACAAACCTCATATGAATCGGTTTTATTGTACGTCAACGCTCTACATCCCAGTCTGATGACAAGCAGTGAGTTGATACAAAGTCAGCTGCCATCCATTCTGTCCGCACTGTGTTTGCTAATATTGTCTGATCAGTTAGAGGAAAAAGTCTTGGGACTCCACAGTGAATAGGCTGGTAGCATCTCATGTCCACAGGATCAATAGCATCAGTAATTAAAGGCGCTGTGGCTTCATCCGAGCCCCCCACCCTCCATCACTAACCAGTATCCCCTCTGCCAGAGCTTTCTGTGTAATCCAGGAATAGAGGCTTGTGTCTTTGGCTTTTTTCCTCCTGACTGTCGATAAAGCAAAGATCTAAAAGGAACTTTAGTTTTTTGATGCTGCATATTTCTCTTGTAGCTGCTTGCTGCTCAAAAGCCGGAGTAGATATGTGAAGTTCTTTATTCTTCCCTGCTGGGAAAAACAACCCTTGAAGATGGTGCTAAGGATGTGGCATACACAGTTAAATGGGATATCTGTGCAACTCTTCTAAGGGCCGTGCTGCATGGTGCCAATCCTGTTATCCATGATTTGCATATAGTCAACATATAACAACTTATTTTGCAGCATTTAAATATTTACTGCATACATGTATATGCAGCTTTTACAAGTACTTATATGCACATTAGATATCACATCATACTTTGTACTCGTGTTGTCTAAATACCAACATCTCGTCGTAACCAATACTAAGTTGAATGTCATAAGGGATGGGTATCGTTCAAAAGTTTTGGATATGAGTATCGATACCTTGACTTTAAAACTGCTCCCTGAATAATACTTTTTTCAATATCAGATTTTTCAAAGTCCATTTTGATAAAAAAACATTACAACATTAATTTTTAAATACAAATCTTACTTCAGTTTTCCTGCATGCCTCGACGATAGGGATAGCCATTTCAACAAAAGTATTGAAAAGGTACCTACATTTCTGTACACAACCCTACTTTATACAATCACATATTTACAGTACACAAATACAGACAAATATATTCTTTGTTGGTAATTAATTTCACCATCCAATCCCCATATTTCCCAAAGCCTGAGCACATTGGATTTAGCCATTAATTTCAGGCCTGAAAGAGAGCACCTTAATGGTTCTCATCCGCTGGCTTTTTAATTGATTTATTCCCGGCCCTCTAACGCAAATTACTATCTGTATTCAGGGAGGCTTGTTTGAGGGAGTTTATCTGCATTACCTCCACCACCATATGTCAGCCAGACACCAGTGGAGGGTGGGGGTCTGGCCATAATGGCCGTTTTAATCACTGAGTGGTCTATGGCACACTAGTAAAACCCTGGTGTTGTTAGCAGTAAACACAGCATGAAGGTGTTCCCCAGGCCATATGTTTTATAGCATTGTAAAGTTTGTGTTTTCATGCACTTGTAGAGTAGTGTGGGACTCACTGGAATATTACATTTACACATAATTTGCCGCATATTACAGTTGGCACAGTCCATGAATAAGTACTCCCTCATGTCCTTCACACTCACAGAATAAAACAACAGCAACACAGCCATTGTATAGGAAGGCATATGTTCATTTATGCAGTGTTTATGCATAAATTAGATGGATTCTCTGGGACTGTTTTGTGAGAGGTCAGTGTGTGTCAGTGTGTGTCAGTGTGTGTCCTGTTGACGTATGTCCAAAGGTTGTTCGAGGCACCGTCCATGTGTAGTTGTAGGTGTGATTAATGCACAGCAAGCAGGTGGAGAAACAGATGGAGAAGTGTGTGGTCGTGCTGGTGCACAATATTATGAACAACAATCTGTCTTTTTTACCATATGAATTACAACCAAACTTGCATGTTTAATTGGTGAGTTTTACTATATGATGGAAATAAAGATTTTAAAATAGGAGGAGAAATTGCAAACATTAAAGTGCATAACTATTTTCTAACCTTCTTGAATGGCCAATTTTCCATGTAGCGAAGTGAACATATCAATGAATGAGGCAGCAGCTAGTGAAAACATTGGTATTGTAAACATTTCAAATATGTATATTGCACATAGCACAGTTATCTCTTCAAGTGTAAAAAAAAGTTGTAAAAGGTTGAGCTTATTTGAAAGAAATGCACCAATCTTAAAATGATTGGCTTATTTATTAGAAACATACCTGAGTTTATATCTTCGTGGTTTATTGCATGTATTGTAGGTCGCTTTAGATAAAAGTGTCAGCTAAATAAAAACTAAATGCAAACTGAAACAGTGTAACGCTACTGTGTAGAATCAGTTTGTAGTAAGTTTACCAGAGCTGTTCACCTTGGGGAGTTGTATTATGATGTAGGCCTACACATTTCATCAATATGGTTGTGATATTAAACCAGTCTCCTCACTCACATCTCCCAAAAGTCAGTTGTCTCCCATAACCCTGTTCAAATATGAGCGCAGCACCCTCCCCCTCCCCCTCTGCTGAGGTGACCGCTGGCTTCTCTTGTGGTCACCCCAGTCCGCACGTTCAGCATTCCCAATCTCCCATTATCCCCACCAACCCTCCTTCCCCCCTCCATCCTGCTCTCATTCCTGCATCCCCCCTCCCAACTCATGACACCGCTGCCTCTCGTCCTCTCGCCGCCGCCACTGCTGCTCCCTCTCCCCCTCTGTATCTCTGTCTCTCTCATTTCTCCTGCCAGTTGATCGGAGCAGTGGCGAGAAGAGGAAGGGACTCGTGCCTGATTTTTAAAGCTCGGCATTCTGTGTCTACGAGCCTTGAGAAAGAGAGCTCTGGTCTCTCCTGCATCTAGGCAAGTAGCAGTATTGTCTGCTGTGGTTGTTTGTGGTGCTGATGGTACGCCGCTCGCTCCCTCAAATGAGCCAGTGGTCTGCAGAGGGGTGTTCACGTGCGTGTGTGAGGAATTGTGGGGAGAGCAGCACAGACGATTTGACGACCCGTATATAGGCTAAGAGGACGGCTCGTAGGGGGGGGGGGGGGGGGAGCCCCGGGGGGGGGGGTGGAGATGGGGGGGGGGGGGGGTTTGGGGGTGGGAGGGGGGCAAGAAGGGGGGATGGGTGGAGAGGAGAGAGAGAGAGAAAGGGAATGGAGAGATGCAGAATACACTCTCACTCACTCAAATCAACGCTGGCTCTAGCTAGCCTGTCAAGCTAACATAAACATATGTACACATGTACGACTTGTGTGCTGTATGATCTGATATGGGCATGGTTTTGCAAGTGTGTGTCTACAGTTGATATGAAAGCATCATTAGTGGCTATTGCATCCACAGATGCAATCGCATTGTCTCACCTGAACAAAAGAAATACTCTCACTCACTGTGCCATTCCTAAACAGCAGAAGGAGGTAAAACAAGATGGAGAAAGGAAATCGAAGAAAGATTCAGAACTTGATACTCTTTTGGCCTTGTTGACTTTTCTCACGCACAAGCAGGTTGTATGTCAGTGCAAAGCTCTGTGTATGTCCCCTGTTTGACATGCATTACACAAGGTACAATATTGTTTTTGTCGAGGCTAGGTGAGCTCATTAGCACGTGCCTTCCCAATGACAGATCCTTCCTGTTATTCCAGTTCTCTGTTGAAATACTCTATCACAAAGCTAACTCCTCTTTGCCCTGCATTGGATTCACCCTGCTGCCACAAGCCACAGATCATCTAGATTTAAGATGCAGTAGTAGTTGATAAATCCATGGACCTGATTTGCTGTTGACCCGAGTGGACGCTGCAAAAGTAAGGAGGCATGCAATGGAGTGATGCAGCTTTATTAGCCTAGGCTACTGATACTGGCTGATATGTGATTGGTTCTCTACATCAATGGTGAAGCATGCATTATTACCTTGTTGTTATCAGCTGTCGAAAGATATGTCTTTTTTATGTTTGAATTAAAGCAACAGTCAAACAACGTATATTTACTGTCTTTGCACGAGTTAGATGAGAGGACTGACACCTGTTCTATACGTGTTAAATGTAAGGTTGATCTAAGGGAGGTTTTGTAGGAAACAAAAGCAGCTGAATTCATGCTGGTTGGGAAGCTCTTTGTATAGCTAACAGCATTAAAAGAAGTCAAAGGAATGCTGTCAAACGGAGAGTGAATGATGGGTGGAGTCGCCAAGACCCCCCCCCCCCACCTCTGCCCCACCTACACACTCTCTTGAGCACAATGCATTGTTTAGACACACTTGAATACTGACACAGTTGCACACAAATGCAGGATGGTAGGCATGGGATGCATTTACACATGTGGATGCCTATTTGTACCTCACACTGGAAATTGTTTAATTATATCAATACAAATGGCAGCTTTTACAAGGACTTTGCACAACATGATGCCTTTTAGTCTGAAAATGTACACAATTGAGTGCATGTGATGTCAATACAGGTCAATTCATATAACATTTGGTTATATTAAAGCCTTGACAGTTATCTTTAAATTACAAATCGAAATGAGACTGTAACGATATGTGCTATTAATATTTCGTCCCAAATCGGAACACTTCTCTGTATAAAAAAGAAAGTATTTTAAATAATCAAAAGTTCAAAACCTCTCATTTCATGTCAGATGGAACATTATAACCTCAGTTTATTTATTGAATTGTTTAATGCAGGGACGTTGTGTTGGACTTCGATTCTTTTAACTAGACTTTGTTGTTGGCGACTATAAATGCTGACATGGCAGATAAGAGTGACAACAGCTGTCCTGATTCCAAACTATTGTATACCATCCACTTTACTATACAAATACTATGAGTATTGTACAATAGGTATCCCGTTACAATAAATAGCGGTGCTCTCCGGCACATACTTGAAATAGCTTTGCTGCCAATGTAAGATTTGGAGAGAAAAAAAGCTTAATTTGGTCCAAAAAAATCAACACTCCAGTTGTGGAGCTGGCCCACCACCACCGCCCACATTAGTTTAATTTCTTCCAGCTGCGTGTTGCACCTCCATTTCATATTCATGTCGAACACAAATGTCCATCAACACCTCACTCAAAGGTCCAGCAAATCCAGTTTGCATACTCACATCTTTTATTCATTTAAATGTTTTGAGTTTCTTCTAATAATTCCTGCTAAGAATTAGAGTAAAGTTTGTATTTGGGACACATTTAAGTGGCATCTGACCGAGAATCACAAATCACACGACCTTTGACCTTTCTCTTTTGCCATGTTCCCACTGCTGTTCCCCAACCCCCTCCTCTAACTTAAGAGCATGACAAAGGAATCCAACACACAGAGTTTTTTCTTTTGCATGCACAGAAGAGCACCAGTTGGTCAGTTCGACTTAGCATATTGTGTTTCTTTTCGGTTAGTGCAAATCCTTTGTTGAATCTTGTATAAATCTTAAGACATCCTTCTTTTGGGATTCTTCCATAGTTGACTCATTCCCAGTGGCACCACAATGGTTCTGTGTGACTATCCACTGATACCCTTTTTCTGTCAGGGATGTAACACTTGTAAAAACTGCTGATGTGGAACTTGTGCACAACTGTTGGACATTCATACAGCTCGAAATGTTCTTGTCCATGCCCCCTGCCCGGCTCTTCTCCCAGATCTAAACTACTCCACACCTGCCTTCAGGATGTTTCCCCCTGACTCTTGTCTTCTCCTCATGTTGGTCAAGGATGGGTTGTCTGTAACCTGTTTAACACCCAGAGCATGTGTATGAGTTTAAGGACTATCAGTGTCTGGGATGTGGCAAAAATAAGAAACAAAGGTGTGGCAAGGGAGACAAAATAAACTGATGGGATCTGTGAGAACAAGAAAGAATGGGGTGAACAGCTAAGAGAAGGGGAGGGAGGGAGGGAGTGAGAAGGGGGAGGTGGGCGGTTGCATGTGGGTGCCTGAGACGGGAGACAGCGGGGCTCAGTCAGTCAGCGAGCGAGAGAGGGAGAGCAGCCCAACATTGGTGTGTGTGGGTATGAGACGGAGCGCATTATAAGCCAATGTGTGGATGCTGCTTAGCTTAGCTACCATTAGCTTAGCATCACAAAGCCAAAGCTGGACAGAGGACAGACGCACAGGAGGAGGAAGAGGGAGGGCGAAAAAGGAGAAGGAAATGTGCACAGTATTTTTTCTTCCACTCATCCACACCTGATTGGATTTTTTGTTGTCTCCTGTCGACGTGGTGTTGTTCTGTGGACTGTAAAGGGGAAGGAGAAGAACCCCCTCTGGCAGGTTCCCTAACTGAGGTATTTTGCGTTTTGATATTGGAAAAAAAGGCTGGGGGGGGTTTGCTTCGATTGAATGGTTGGGGGTTGGGATGGGGAGAGATGGAGAGGCAGGCGGTGAGGATGGCTGTGCATCAGGCGGAAGGCATCAGGAGCAGAGCGAGGGAGAGATGGAGGCACATCGCTGGCAGTAATGGAGGCTGATGTGTTGTGGTCAAACGGAAGCTGTGTGTGTCTGGCTGCGTTTGTCTCTCTCTCTCTCTCTCTCTCTCTCTCTCTCAGGTGTGTGTTTGTCTGTGCCTCGGCTGGATGCCTGCTCGTGAGTGTGAGTGTGTGTGTGTATGTGTGCAAAGTGTCACTTCCCATGTGTGTTTGCAATGTCTGTATTAAGGCTGTTTGATCTGTTGACATGCTTCACCATATTGAAAGCCATAACCTCCAGCAGCAAACCGCTGTCTGTTTGTCTGTCTTGAGCTGCCAGGATGCTAAGATTAGCTTCTGCCTCTCCTTCAGCCTCCCTCTTTCGTTCTCTCCCTTTCCATCCATCTCGTGTCTGGATGACCCCCCCCCCCCCTCCCTCATCTCCATCCCCTCTCCCTCCCCGCCCCTCTAAATGTATCGTTTTAAAGCTTTTCTTTTTCCATTTCCATGTTGCTGTAGGTAGGATCTAGCCCATGGTGCTTTTTTTTTCTGGGTGGAATAAAAAGACAAAGGCCGGCTGTGTGTGTGTGTGTGTCTGTGTGTGTGTGTGTGTGTGTGTGTGTGTGTGTCTGTGTGTGTGCAGGGGGCATTTTCAGGCAGGTTTCTGGCTGATTTAGCTTCACACTGCACTACTAGCCCTTCAGGTTTTTTCTGTTTCTTATCCTAATCTGTCCTCCATCCCTCTGTCCCCAGTATTTTCTATGGGAATCATTTAGATCTGATTGTATTGCTTATGAAGGGAAAATATTGAGCTTGGTCCAGTGAAAGGCCTGTTTTGATCTCATTATGGTGTGTGTATGTGTGTGAATCGTCTCCTCATTGCGAGCCTCTTTCAGTCAGAAGGAGCAGTGAAAACACCCGCCCCCCCCCCCCCCCCCCCCCCCCCCCCCGACACAAAACACTCCATCCTAAATGAAAGGCATCCGTTCCAATCATTGGAAAACAAAGCTAAAACTGCCCCCTCCAGTGTTAAATGCCCTGTCACCACCACATTGGGAGATCTGTGGGGATTGAAAAATCAGATGGGATGGTTGAGGTGTCATTGAGGTAAGGTATCCGATAAGCAGTAACCCCTCCACCCCCATCACCCCATACCCATTAAATGAAAAGAGAAGAAAAAAAAAGCCAGAATGCAGCTAGACATTTGAGGACTGGAAAATGCTGGTATCTGCGGCCTGTGCTTTTGGTTGGATTAACCCTTTACTGGGACAGATGGCTCTATCCCCCTGCCGAGCTGACAAACCCCAGTCACCCCCCCCCCCCCCCCCCACATGTGTGTGTGTGAGTGTGTGTGTGTGTGTGTGTGTGTGTGTGTGTAGGCATGTGTTTCACCCCCCAAAAAGAGAATAACTGGCAGGCAAGCTGTGGCAAACATGGTGGATGGATGTGTTTTGGTTTGGTAATATGACGGCAGTCTGCTATGCCTCCCCTTGTGTGTGTTTGTGTGCATACAGACGTGTGTTTTGAAAATCATCCATGAATGAAGACTTGCCTCAGTATCTTCTTGGAAAATGTGGACTATAGCTGGCTAGCTTGACATTAGAGCATGTTTATTGTGGAGATTTAGAGAAATGCTTCTGTTGGCTCTGTCAATGTTGCCAGATTTTCAAGGCAGAAGCATCACCCATGCTGTGTGTCTATTATCATCCACCAGCTACATACAGTATTCTCTATATGGACACTTATTTTACCAAGGCAGATGTTAAAGTAAACCCAGCAAAACAAGCCAAATGTGTTCATGTTGCGCCGTATGATTTACTGAGAAATGTGGTGCGTTGTGATTCTGCTCAGTATATGGTTTGCTTTCTATGTAGGATAATATAGTAGATGGCATGTCATGCAATGAATTTGACTTGGAAGTGAAATGACACGATCCTTTGAAGGACATACGGCCTAATTCAATCCACTACTAGGTCTGCCTTTAATATAACTCAGTCATCACATTTCATTTCAAAGCAGCATGATTCAGTGCAAGGGGGCCATTTCTTTTTCACTTAATCCAGGCAAGACTAAGGGGGAGCATTTGCTTGCTATATGTCGAGGCACCCATCTTTATTAGAGAGGGAGCCAGAGCTGTTAGCGTGCATTTCACATTGGCCCGCTGCTTCACCCCATCGCTCCTCTTTCTCACGTGAGACGTGCACAGACTACGGACAGAGAAAGGAGGGGTGCCTCAGAGAATACTGAAGCAGAATAAGCCAGACTGTATTCTGTCAAACCTGTGTGACCTGACTATTTTAACTGACTAGTGATATAACCGATCAGTTGAATTGACATAACAATGAAAATGAATTTAACCAATATCAAAATCTGTTTACAGTAGTGTGGATTTAGTGAGAAGTGACCTTATCTGCCCTTTGTAACCTGCTTCTTCTACCTGGTTGTGGCTAGCAGCTATAAGCTATATTAGCTGAACTTGGCATAACACACAAACTGTCAGGAAGATTCTAGGGCGGGGCTTCGCTTCAAAATCATCAATACCAGTACCAATACCAGAGCTCCTGAAGTCACACTGATACAAATACATCTTTCAATACCTTGGTTTCCCCGTTTCATCCTATTATGTGAATAGAAACATGAAGTAAATAATATGTATTTAAACTGTGCCGGACTACACAACACCACATACTGTAAAGTTTATATCTGCTGTGGTAGCTGGCTAGTTAAACCTAGCATTACATCGAATAACACTTGATGTGATTGGCTGCCAGCAAAACCATGATAAAATGTGTTTTTCTTTAGGTCTAGCTTACAAAAAGGTTGTATGCAGGTAGGGTTTTACTGTAGAAGATGTAATACTACTTGATACGGGTTAAAACCGTGTACTGATATCCAACCGTAGTTCCATTGTTTTTTTTTATTTATGGAAAAAAAAGATGATATCTCTGGTTCTACTGCATCCATTTTGATTTCAACATAAGTCCATCCATACAAGTCAATAGTGCTTTAATTGTTTGATTCAGGTTAGGAAATGTGTGTACCTTTATAACAGTATACAGCACAGTCGGTATTATTCTCATTAGTGACCGAAAACATGTGGCTTGTGTTTAATTGTAAACAAAGCATTAGAAAATCTTCATTATCCGTCACATCTGGATTTGTAGTATCACTGGTTATTTAAATTACAGCCAAGAAGAATGAAGCTAGAGTTGTTTGCTGTATTTCTGTATTACTTGACGTCATCAACATCATAGCGGCAACATGGAATTTGCGCTTTTGGCAGGACTGAAGTCGGCGGCTTGGGAAAAACCACAGTTGTCCTCCAGTCAAACCCGAAAGCAGGAGAGTTTTGCCCCGGCCACACAAGCGGCCGTAACATCTGCCAAACTTACTGGAGTCAGAGAAAACACAAATGAGCAGATCAGAGACTGGGTGGAGACATCTGTGGTATTAACTTCCTTAATATTATTTGCATGAGAGAATAGATGAGTAGTGGCTTAGAGATGAAAGAAAGAGAGTTGCTGGTGTTACAGCATTGAAAGACTGGAACAAATGAGAGGACCAGAAAAACAGGGAACAAACAAAAAATGGAAAGGAGAAGAGTGAATTGGAGAAATAGCCAGGATGGATGGAGGGGAGGGCAGGAGAGGGGGGGGGTGCACCCTAAGTTGCCTGTGCTATGCTCTGGGTCACATTTTAATCAAGCTTTGCAGATAACAGCTGACCTAGCACATGCATGGAACTCTGTGTTGGTCAATGGTTCATGGGTCTTATCCATTGTGGAAAACAAATCCCCTAAAACTGTCGGACATTGTGAGTGTTGCCATTGTTCGCACTATACTTAAAATGCACTCTTTCAAATTACTCCTGTACTGAATGACATCACTGGCATCGCACAAGCGGAATAAGCATAGCTGTGCCTATTAATAGAACAATTATGATAATGAATCATTGCTAAACACATTTATAATGGCCTACTTCTCACTCGTGGCGCTGATCAGTTCACCATGGTGGATATTTTTGAAACAAATCATATTTCCCCCCCTTGTTGTGTTTGTCTTCTTTTTAATCCTGCATTATGAATTGCCCAATATATGAAGCCACAATGCTCTGAATAAGAGTATTTTGTTCACCTACCCGTGCATGCCGTTCCTCTGAACCCGCTGACTTTTGAAGACAATATTTATCTAGGTCACACTGAAGTCTGTGCATCTGTTGGTGTAGTGTGGGCATACTCTGAAGGCCTGCCTCTAATAGGAAGACAGATTGTGATGGAAAACACTGTTTGGATTATTGTGTGTCTGAGATACTTTACAGTTTCCGAATCCAGAGTGAAATTATTTGTCCTTTGAGTGTAAATTAGTTTAAAATGATCAGACACTTTCCGCAACCGTTATAGTTGTCACTGTTTAGCTTATGTAGACACAGAGCCTCTAAGTGTCACAATATTTGGAACAGTGGGTGTGTTTTCTCAAGAGCCTGACAGACTTGTTTGGTTGAGTCACCTCCCTACTTTATGTTAAGTAATTCCAGGTTAAACCGGCTGGGCGACAGAGCACCTCATTTATAGTCTTTAATGATGAGGAACAAACTAAAACTGCATTACAGTCGTTTCAAATGGCACAAGGAATTTTCAGACTACTTGTAATGTCTCAGAAATGATTTTTACTGTATCGAAGCTGCACACGTGCTCGTTTCATGCACAGAAATAGCTGCATTGTGCACAAACATTGCACAAAATATTGGTCTTTCTTTACTAATGGACAATGCTGAGATGACTGGGGAATTGTATACCTTTTCCTCATAGTGATCATGCAGAGAAACAGGGAATGTTGGAAAGGATAGTAAGGGCCAAGGCCAGGGTCTCTCTAACGGCCCGTCCACACAGCGGCTTTGGAAAAAGCTTGCCGGCGGGCGTGTCTGAAGCTCGACCAACAACCAATCACATGAATCTCCCGCCCCTGACACACAATCAGCGGTTTGATTGGCTAGAGCTTGTACTGGCATATGATTTGATTGGCTGACGCTTCCACCGAAAGCTTCAGAAGATTCAAAAGTTGAACATTGCTCAACTTTTGCAGCCTGAAACGCCAGGAAAGCTCCGCTCTGCTTCCCACAATGCAGTTCGGCGAAAAGTGACGTCACCCCATTCAAAGTGAATGGGCAGAAGCGTTGGAAGAAGCTTCCAACGTTTCTGTGTGGACGGGCCGTAACAAAGACATTTTCTTGATAAATCCTAGAAAATGTCTTAGTTAAAGACAGACGGTGTAACCATTTTTTTCTTTCACCACATTTCTTTGGTATGGTCAGTACAACTCCTTCTCCATGTTCTTATACTTTTAATTATTTCAACTTAACATTTGAGAATGTATCCCTTTGTCAATTCAACATGCCCCTAAGGGCTCCATAGGTACATCTAGTTGTTTGCATTTTCAAAGCTCATGGATATTGGCAGAATTTGGTTTTAGGTGGAGTGATCTTTCAGTGATAGTCCCCTCAAAGTATGGTGAAGAACAAGGTCCGCTTTCAAATGTTTTGACACATTACATTCAAATGGATCTTTATTTTATTTGGTAGCACCAGCATATCGGGATGTTCACTCTTTATTCTCTAAAGCTCTGTTTCTGTTTTGGAATCCTCAAGGAAACCTAGTACCAATATGAAAGTTGTACATCAGTCTGCTTCCCTCTCGAACTCAAAGAAGCGGTGAGATTTACGAGAGGCGAAGACTACCTTAGGAAGAATTCCAAACTACTCCACAAAACAGGATCCAATGAAGATGTCAAGCAAGATAACTCCCCGGCCGCCGGCTATAAACCCAAAGTCGTCCAAGGAGTCAAGACTAACGTTGTCCTTGTGGAGGGAATTAAATGTAGGTCACAACTAAAATGCAAGGCCAGGCCTGAGGGATGTGCGAGCCCAGGGTGCTCTGTTGCTCTGGGGGAACGCAAGTGTAGGAAATACACAGATTCTTCACACATGGTTATTTTTAGAAGCTCTGTAGGGTTGTGACTGCCTTCATGCCTGTGTAGCCTCCTTTCACAGTTTTCATTTGTTTTGATGCCAACTCGTTAAAAAAAAGATGGCTTATTTTATTACCATGTGTTTCCCTCGGTCATTTAACCTCAGTTGATCTCCCTCGACATGTCATTAAATGTTTGCTTTTCTGCCTGTCCTCCTGAAAACTCTAGAAGTGATCATCATGTATCTCTCAGTCTTTCATCTAATTGACAAAGATGTTTCAGGGAAGCATAATTGAATAATGCAGTCATTTGGGTCTTTCATAAAACATCATTGTTCAAATCTAATGTTCCTCTGCCCTCATAAATGTCTGCAACCTAAGTCTATCATGCTATAAGAAGGGTAGATGCTCCCTTAAAATAGTCTGGCAATTAAATATAGATGAGGTGCTTGGATGTGTCTGCCAATGAGAATTCGTTGTGTTTGAAGAGGTGAGGATCTTCCATATATTAAGTGCACTAAAGCAGTCTGTATTGTTTTACGGTGTTTAAATCATGAGGCCTATTTCTGCATTTGCATGTGGGTGGTTTGTTCCATACACACACGCTCTCACCTATAATGTATTCCCATTAAGTTAGACTGAGAAGCGCACTATTGTTCAGCACTGGCTCGAGAGGTGACCCATGGTTACAATACACAGTGAACGAAGGAAATTAATGTCTCGGCTTGCATTTAAGGTGAAGGCTAGTTGTAGATATAGATCATTATCATAGATTTTTTTATCATTAGTCTACTTGATAACCAACTGACTGGAAAAACGAGCTATTTACGATCAATGTTGGCATGCGTCATTCAATATGGCACTCCCCATTGTTGTTCTTGAACCTAGATATTAACCTTAAACGGCTCCAGATGATGGAGAGCTGACAGAAAGGAGACATTGGGTATTGATCCTCTGTGAGCTGAGTGACGGTGTAGACCAGCCGGGAAGGCCAAGGTCACAGCGAGGGTTGTGACCAGTTGCTGTCATGTATTGATCGTGGTTTGAAAGACATCATGGTGTAACCGGATGCTCTCTGTGGTTGATCAGCCCAATCCTGAGATACTGTGTGTTGGGGGGGGGGCCTTGGTAGCACCAAGGTCACGGGTACGCTATATAAAGATTTTGAAATGTTTTTAATATGTCTGCAATAATGTTTCATAAAAATGAGAAACTCAATGTAGGGTCGCATGTTACCAGTCTAACAGTCATTTTGATTTCATTAGTGTGTTTAAAGTTGCATAAATCAATTTATGACCGCTAAACGCCATTTAAAAACTCGCGGACTCAAAGCACTGAAATATAATCCGAAATATAATGTTTGCCAGGTGGTTATGGCACCTTTCGTGGAGCAACTTGAGCATCCCATTGAGAAATGTATTTCAACCACAGCTTTAAAAGCGTCTCTTATATAAACACCACCATTAAGCTTTCACGGTATTACATAGTTTCACTGATAGCTGGTTTACTTTGGCTCCATGTTTCTGCTGGACAGGTTGCTTGCTTGATCTTTTTTTTTTGTTGGAGCGTCTCTGTACAGTAAATGAAGAGCCTTCGAGAGACTATATTCTAAATACTGAAAAAGAACAATTAACAATGAGTTGCAAAGAGGGCTGTCGTGCTGTGAACTGATTTTCTTCGAGATCTTGAATACTCCACAGGAATTTGAATTAACTTTTGTATTGATAATGTCACTGAATGGAGCTTTGAATGCAGGTAATCACTTTTGAACTGATTTCATTTAGCAGGGTGCTCATTTATCAGTTTATTCATTTGCAGCCTTAGTTGACATTTCAAAAAATAAATGTCCAGAAGGTCTGTGATGGCGTCCCCATTAGTACCTATACTTCATATGTGCAGTAGCGCTACGTGTGAAAACGCTCGGTGAGGTTGGATATTGATCAGCAGGTCTAAAACAGCTGATAACTAAAACTCTAGACGTATGATCTTCCACCATTTATGATTATTTAAATCAATATTTAACACTGTATTGCATTCTGTATCTCCTCTTGAACATGGTTACATACTGTCGTAACTGATGCTACACAAGTGGTGCCAATGCTTGTGGATGTGCTCCATGACATTATTCTGTGAAGAGAAAAGAGGCTATCTGTTAGCCAGATTCTTCTTTATAAGCAAGAATATCAAGATATAATTGTTCATTCTGGTGTGTGCATAGGTCTGTTTGGTTATACTGTAGGTTAACACGGTACAAGCCTACCAGTTGTGGATAAATGGCACTGCACTCTGGACGTTCTCAGAGGCTTCGGATTTCTCAACATATGTGTCCTGCTGCCTTTGGATGCTGCAGGGATTGGATGAACTGAAGGGGAAAATGCTTTTAAAAGGGCTGTAGAAATCAGATACTGTAAGAATTCCCCGCATTAATTCATAGATCAATGCTCATTGATTTATTGACATTTCAGCCAGGAAAGCAGATGACTGGGGTCAGGGAGTTCAGAAGCTTAGCAGCCTGGAGATATATGCTGTTATTCTGCCTTTGTGTTGGGGGAGTATGGACCCTACTACATGGAGGAGGAATCTATACATTGTAAGAAGGATTTGAGGAATCCTTGAAAAATACAGGAGGCTTGCAGATAACTGAAGTATGCTCTCTGTTGTGCTCATATTGTGGTCTGATGCGTGGCTGGCCCTGTACCAGATATTGAGAAAGTGACTCAGTACATTTTTATGGTGCCTCTGAATGTACTCGGAGATTAGGTTTGGGATTCTTGCCTTTATCAGCCGCTGTAACTTGAACCAGGGAGTATGGGATGAATAAATCCAGGTCAAATCCTTAGTAAGGTCCCCGGAGTGGGGTTTTATCAGGATGGCCCTTGTTAAAGTCAACTGTCATCTATTTCGTTTTAATCCTCTTAAAGGTGGGGTAGGTACGTTTGAGAAACCGGCTCGAGATACACTTTTTGTTATATTCCATGGAATGCTCTTAACATCCCGATAGCAATGAATATCTTAAGTGCTTTGACAAAAAATCCATTAAAATATGTCATCTGTGGAAGCCGTAGTACTGTAAAAAGCACGACCAATCATTTGAGCCGGCCCGGCTACAATAACTGGATGGCCTACCTGCCTGTCAGCCTTCCATCTGTGGACAAACTTATCTCGTGCCCTCATTGGTCATGTGCACGTTCGTGTGTGTTGGAGGAGGGGCTCTGTAAGGAAGTAGCAGATTTTCTCCGGCTGTGTATTTTCAAATTCTAGCGCACTCGAGCTGGTTTCTCCAAAATTACCTACCCCACCTTTAAGAGACAAGTTATTATTAATGCCCTCTAGATACCCCTTCCACGACTTCTGATAGGGCCAATAACACCATGAATAGCAATGGGATTGGCATGTTGGTATTGGAAATGTTGACTGGAGTTAATTTTGAATAGGTTAGGGTTAGGCAGTCATTTTCTGGGCCCTACTCCTGTTGAGTCTTTAGGCCTGAAATGGGTGTAGTCAGGTTCAGAAAAAAACACCTGTGGAACACCACATATTACAAACATCCTTAAAGGGTATACTTATATCATCGTGCTAATTTAGCTTTGCAAGCGTTGAGCCAGAGGAGAAAATGCTTGTTGATAATCTTTCTAAATTGGGCACATCCAGCTTTTGCTGCCTGCAAAGAGTTTATCGCAGTGAACCATGTCTTACATTTTAATGAGCCTTTAAACTGAACTTCACGCCTGATGTTATCTGGTGTTCTCACTCTGAGTTGGCGTCGACCAATATATCGGTATTGTAATGTGAGATCGATATCGTATATGGTGTTGTCTCTTGCTAGCTTTAAAGGTTGCATAGTGGTGTGGTGTACTTTTCAGAAAATATCAGAACATCTTAGGGTTATCCACTTTCATAATACCCACATATCTGTTTATTATTTATGAAAAATCTCATTGCGTAAGTATTTGTGAAAGCAGTATTGGTATACCTTTTTTTACCCAATTTCAATATTGGGGTATTTGGTTAAAAATTCTTAATTTTTCCCATATCACCCAGCCCTACCCTGTTGCAACACAGTTTCTAAAGTGCTTTGTCTTTGTGCCTTTACACTTAATGTGTTTCTGGAGACTCATTCAAAACATGTCCTACTCCCCGAGTGTCTATGTTAGCGCATTCATACTTGAATATCTCACTGTCTGACCAAACAATGAGGAACATTAAGAGAACAAAGTGGAAATAACATAAAACAATAATTATTATAAAGGTAGAAGTGGTAACACTGATTTTGTTTTTGTGGTATGGCTGGTATCCCTTCTTATAGTCATCAGGGCTTGTGTAACTGTAGATACAGTGCAGAGGTGCTGAGCCCTAAATCTCATTGTGGGTTGCTAATCTGATCACCATAGGTGGTTCACAGCATAGACAGGACAATTCTCCCACTGTGGCTGTTACGGTAATGAAAGTGTGTGTGTGTGTGTGTGTGTGTGTGTGTGTGTGTGTGTGTGTGTGTGT
>CALSBZ010046870.1:301735-327124 GCA_943591055.1 Gobionotothen gibberifrons | reverse complement strand
GTGTTGGGCTGTGTGTGTTGTGTTGGGCTGTGTGTGTGTGTTGGGCTGTGTGTGTGTGTGTGTGTGTGTGTGTGTGTGTGTGTGTGTGTGTGTGTGTGTGTGTGGTGATTACCCTCCACCCACAGCCCCTGTTTAGCCCCAGACCGTGCCATTTGAGTGTGTGTGTGTGCTGCATGATAGTGGGTGGAACAGCTGTTGATTATAACATGAGGTGTTTCCTTCCTAACCCTTTTTGTACCATTACAAGCCAAAGCATGTTTGCCATTCACACACACACACACGAGCCATGTCACCCCTCTGGGACTGTTAATAGTGTCGGAGTCAACCCGCTGCTGAATGCCAGAGGGGAGAGGTGGCTCCGCACTGCGCCCTCATCTGTGTGAAGGGAAGGAAAGGAATATACATAAATATAGGCAGGGGGACAGACAATTATTATTTACATTAAGAAAACTAGAAACAGAAAACTATACTGAAGTCCCATTAAAAAGCAGTTTATCTTTGGACATTTTCACAGGCTATACATTCTTGCACCTAACCCTCACCCAATAAGAATCCATATTTTACACATCACTGTGTCTCGGTCTTGCTTTTTCCCCCAAACAGATATTTGTATCTGCTGTTTCGAGGGCTCAGCCCAACAGAATTCTGGCCTTTAGCCTGTACTCTTAATTAAAGGCTGCTGTTTCACTGCAGATTTAAATCTTAAGTGTTAAAATATGCCTGATTAGTATGCTACAGTCCTGACATCTTTACGATATGCTTAATTTAATTCAGCAGTAGAGTTCTGCACCCTGCCTGTCTGTTAGGCATCTATAGAGAATCAAATAATGCTATAGACAAATTGTCTGGCTGGTTAAAATGTTCAACTGCATTCACAGAAAAGTTAAGCTTTGAATATGTTTCTGTGCCGCATAGGGGGCGGACAAAATAACATGAACACCTGCACAATATATCATGATGTAGTAAAACATTAAGCCTTACAATAAATACCTGCTGTTTGAAGTGGCATGACGTTTGGTGCAAAAGACTACACTTGAGACATTCAGGCAAACTCGCTCTGGTGTGAACTTTGGGATTTGAGCCTTTGCAGGCCATTTACATGCACACAAACCTATATTAAACCCCACAGGAATGACATTTGAGTGTTTTGAACGACGGTGTTTAAGGTGCTGTTTACACGAGAATGCAAACGGTTGTATCTGCTACTTTTCTCTTTCGTATAGCCCGTTCGTTCACACGAGGCCGTAACGGAAACGCGGAAATGGACCCTGCAAACGATAACTGGTCCCAAGGTGGATAGATCTGCAAACGGAACGCTCTGGGGGGCCCAACGGCTCCGTGTGTACGCCCTATACGATAATTTCCTGATAACGATGAAGCCATAGCCCCGCCTCTCCCCACCTCACTGCTGTAGCATGGTCAGTAGCAGTAGCTACTGACCATGCTACAGATGTTAGTGCAAAATCTACAGCTCCTCTACCACAACCATCAGCAACAAGTGGACATGGAGAATTACATGAACTACATGTTGCTAAATCCACCGCGGGGCATAAACAGAAGGGCAACCATGGCAACCATGCTCGGGGGTCTTCTTCGCTGCTTTTGGTATATTTTGTGGCTGAAGTACAGCGCCACTTACAGGCCCAGCATATGTACTACAGCGTCTCCAGCGCTCCCGAGCGGTCTCGTGTGAACGGAAGACTTTTTGGATATCGTATTCATTTCGTATGCGTTTGCGTGTAAATGGGGTCTAACAGAGTTTGTAGATGATTTGCCTAAAGGATATACTACTATGGCAACACAAAAAAAAGATGTGATTTAAGGTTGAACTCTTAATGTAAACTCACAGTAAACAATGAAGTCGCTGCTTAATAAGCAATGCCTTTAATGCTCAGCCCTGAAAGCAAGCTATATAAACAGATTGATCAGAATACTAACTTATTTAGACCACTGTCACTGTCAAGATTAATGCAGTCCGTGAAATCCTGATCATGTTTTTCTCACTCTCTCCATTCTTGAAGCCTTTTCCCACTCTCATTTTCCCCGTGCATGCATCATTTATGCTTCCTCGTACGGACCAGGCCTGCGAGTCATGCCTCTCTGGTGCTTCATATTTCTGTCATGGAATTGAAAAGGGTGTTGTGAAGCCAGAGGAGACCATGTAAAGGACTGCATCATCACTAGAGGAAACACTTCCCCTCATAGCTTCCCCACATCCCTCTCGCTCTCTCTATCCTTCCTCTGTTGTCCCTGGCAACAGCAGAGACCCAGTGGCACGATGCATGAAGACACAGAAATTACTTATTTCCTTTGTTGCTCTTTTTTGTTTAAAGAACATACAGTCATGGTGCATTTATTATTGTGTCCTATACAGTAACAGGCTGGTGGTACATGTGCTGTTTGTTTTTGGGCGTGTGAATGTATTTTACTGCAGCAGTAGTGACTCTAAGCTGCCTGCTCACAGTACGACTAGCAACTCTCGTTTCCATGATCATCCTCCTGAATGGCTAATGATGATTTTTTTTTTTATCACACTACGCCCACCCACCAATCTCAGCTGGTGAAGATGTTGAAGATGTTGAAGAT
This sequence comes from Gobionotothen gibberifrons, assembly GCA_943591055.1. Classification (NCBI taxonomy): domain Eukaryota; kingdom Metazoa; phylum Chordata; class Actinopteri; order Perciformes; family Nototheniidae; genus Gobionotothen; species Gobionotothen gibberifrons. The sequence continues at coordinate 324,538 of CALSBZ010046870.1, read as the reverse complement.
GTTGAAGCCGTTAAGCCGTGAGCCAGCCAGCTTTAGACGAACACCCTCACAGCAAATCTTCAAGGCTTTTCATTGTGTGTGCCAGTAGCTGGATTATGCTAACACTTAGCTTTGGAAGTCTCACTCCTTCTCTGTCTTCCTCTGCATTTTCGTAGTGGTGTTGCTCCAATCCCAACTGTAGGCAGAAGTGTCTTTACGAGTCCCAACCTGCTTTTATTTCTCACTCACAGCTCGGTCAATGGAGCTTTTGTTTTGGCTTGGTATTGAATTAATGAGGCCTATAGCGACGATGACCGTTTCTCACACCTGGGTATGAGCCAATGCTTTTCCATCGCTTTTTGAAACACAGGTCACAATTCCACTTCCTGTTTGGCTTTCTAAGAGCAGCAGTGTCTAATTGGAGTCCAATCAATGGCCACTTTTGTGTGGGAAGCAAACTGACTGTCGGCTGAGGACTCTCCAAGGTTGACGTTCTGTAAAAGGCTCGGTGCCTGGGAATGAGCCCACCATTTGTTTGAAAGACTTCAGGGTGGGATTTGATTGACTATAGGTCAATGTCCTCCCACTGAATGAGTGTCTGCTCGCAAATAGTGGAAGTAAAGTTTGAATGCTAGTGATGAACAGGAAGAAATGACATTTTCTTTATCCGCGTTCAGTAGCTTTTAGCATAAAAAAAGTGTGTGATTGTAAAAGTTGGAGGATTGGTCTGATCCATTGAACTGGAGACTATTTTGTGTGAGAGATTCTGTGTTTCTGTGTGTTTGTTTCTACATGTTCTTTTCTGCTTGCATAGAGTAAGGACCTACACATGTGTGATTTATTACCGGTGTCACTGAGCGTGGCTGCAGTAGGAGCCTCTCCCCCTTATCCCCACACATCTATTTTTACCAGCTTATTGCCTACCAACCCACAGGAGACGGAGTGATTGGGAGATAAGACGGATAAATCAGGAGAGGGAAGGCAACGGAAGGTAGCAAAGAAGGGAAAGCCCTCTGATGTCGGGAAACACATGTCTGTCAGAATAAGATGAGAAAGATTATTTGCCATGAGCCGTTGATGCTTGCATTTATTGCATTTCTCAAGCCAACGACTGAATTATTTTCTTTTTGTAGTCGGACACAAAAAGGCTGCACAATATGAGGAAAATATGCTATAACATTGTTGAATATCGTGATAGTCCTATTATTATAACAATGAATAAACAGCTATGTATGTACAATTCGTTTTCTTACTGTTGCTTTCATTAAAAAAAATAAAAATTCCAACTTCAATTGAAAAGAAAAAAACATTTGAAGACTGAAATGAAGACAAAATAATCAACAGTTCCTAGTGAGACTTCCTTTCAACAAACTAAAATGAGCCCTCTCTGTATGTGCGATGTGTGAAAGTTAGCATTGCAAGTATGATAACAAAATAAATAAAATACATATATATATTGTGCAGCCCCTGTCAGACAATAGTTTGGAAATGTGCACTGGTAAGGAAGTAGAGAAAAAGGCATCATGACTTCAATCGTCAGTTAATTTAGCAGTGGTGTAATCTCACTATTGTCCCAGCTGTAAAGCTGTTTACCGTTGACGCAACACCGGCCAACTGTCAGCAGTCATTTAAGACGGTGCTATATCTCACAGGCTACATGCCAAACGACACACACACACACACACACACACACACACACACACACACACACACAGTCACTCCCTTTTTTCCTTCACACATGGCAGGATCCCACTTGCTACTACGATACCTCACACTCTTCCCCCAGTGTGAAGGACAATCATAGCAAACAATAACGTTACTTTTACCACTATTAAAATTGCTCATTTATATAGCATTTTAAATACAATATCCCTGAAATGTTGTATGTGTAAGGATAAATGGCTGCTAAACCAGTTTTTCGATGATGTATTGAAATAAATATGTGTCAGGAAAAGGGAGTGACTTCTAAGATAAAAGCCGTGCTTCAGTGAGTTGTTAGACGCCCGCTCCAACTGTCACCCTCCTCCGTATCGCTGGATATTCATTCTATTTGGCTAACTCCGACCCTGTCTCTGATTTGTTGTTCAGGTACAACCCGCGGCCCACGTGACGCAGAAGTTCCTGGCGTGGACTACAACTTCCTCTCAGTAGAGGATTTCCTGGAGTTGGAGAAGAGTGGGACCCTTTTGGAGATTGGAACGTATGATGGTGAGTTAAAATATATCACACACTTGCCTGGGTGTATTGTATGCAACTTCAGAGTATGAAACCGTGTAGGGGGTTAATCGTTTTTATAGGTTTCCAATATCTAGAAAGTCAACAGCAAACATCAGTGGATTAATGTCCTAGGACTCTGTTACGTTATTCCATTCAAACCAACATAATCTGTCAATGTCGTAAATCCACACTTTTAGTAGCTGAACGTAGGAGTCAATGCTAACTTTGTTAACAAAAACTATGACTTGGTTATGCTGGTCACTGACCTTTTTTGCCATGACTAATGACAAGACGCTCACGACTTGGCACCGTCGTCATTAAACACTCGCTGTGTTTAACACAAGTAGGAGTTCAATGACGCGACTATTACTCCTGTTCTTTGTGCGTCAATCAGTGAACATGATTAAAGTGTCTAATGTCATGATGTTAGACAGGTAAGCCAGCTTCTATGGCAGATAATAACCAAGTCCCTCTGTACTTTCAGCCAGGGTTTAAACTCGCCCTCCCCATGTTACATTGTCAGAACGTGTGCCTGTTGTGTCCGGCTGCTGGACAGGTGCAGCTGCCGGCACAGCAGGAGGCACAGTGACTTCCCTCTGCCTCGCGCCGGCGCTCAAATCATGGCCGCCTCCGCGACTGTCAAGTTTTGATGTCAGTCCCTTTGAGTCAAAGAGCACATTTTTACTGGATTTTGTTTGAGTTGACATTTAACAATCACATTGGATAAAATCCATTGCTGAACAAACACTACATCATAGGGCAATGCTTTAGGAGGACATGTTTTTCTCAAATTGAAAAGTTCAAATTCTCCTGCTTGTTTGGTATGCACCGCTATTGCTATCACTCTGTTCAGTGTATATGTAGGTCACAGAGCTTTCAGCAACATGTTTACCTGCTACAGTATCTGGAGCGGTTGTTGAAAGCAAATCGTAGACATATTGGAAAACACTAAAGTAGACAAGACAAGTTGGTTTGAACGTTTTATTTTTTTATTTTTTATTCTACTAAAATCATACAAATACAAAAACGTATAATTCATACACACAAATGAACAAAATTTGTAGAAGCGGGAGGGCTGAAGCATAGCTTATGGGGAGTAGCCCTCCCGTGCATCATCATTAGCATCAGTATAACAATGGCATTTATTTCGTCAAAAACATATAGAAATTAAGGAGTACAAAGAAATAAAGAAAACTGGAAAGAAATAAAAGTTAGGGCAAGAAAAAAGTAAATGCATATATAAATAACACTGGGAATATCCAATATGTGATAGCTGGAGTAATCTGCAAATTGAAAGAGTTGCCGTCAACATCTTGGTACACTTTGTGTTTCACGTTAGGAAAATAGCAGATGTATATTAACAAAATATTGAAGTGGCGGGTGTGAAATAGATCTGCTGGGCATTTGGCAGTGTTAGCGTTTGGTTGATCTGTTATGGGTCAGCATAGACACACAGCCAGACTTTCACATCAGGTCTAGGGTCTTTGGGGTCGTAATGAGTGATTTGCAGTTGCCTTGCGACACTGTAATCGAATGCACATCACAAATGTACACACTTGTCAAGTAGGTTCTCCTTTCTAGCTGCCACAACTCAAATAATGTGCATGTGTTGGTGGATACATGTGTCATGTGTTAGATGTCTAGTTTCAAAATATTTCCCAAGAGCAATGCTCACCCTTTCTACTAGCCAGGAACTTTCCAGGAATAAAAACATTTTTAATTGATTTACGGAGTTTGTTCCTGATGCCACTGTAAACTGTCTCTGAAAATTAGACATTCAAATCAAAGCAAACTTATGATTTTGTTAAGTTAACACTGATAAAGCATTTGTTCAGAATGATGCTGCAGTTGATCACACAGTGGGATGAAAGGTAGGGTCCTCCATTTAAAAAAAAAAAAAAAAAACCCACCAAAAGCAAATTTGATAAGGAAGTGAAGACATTTTGAAAACATGCCGTAGACAACAAACAAAGTAAAGAAAAGTAATAAGTTCAGTGATCATGACACATTGGAAACACAGCATGCGTCACACTCAGCAAACAACACTTTGCTGATAAACCAAAGTCATCACTGAGAGGACTGTAAACAACAACACGACCATGTCCCCCCGCCATTCAGTCAGATAATAATTAATGAAGTGTCTGCTGTGTCCATTTTGCTTGCTCACTGTTCCATAACAATGGATTTCCCTCTGAGAGGCAAACAAGCCCAGTGACTTCCTGACTGGCAGCTAGCTCACTCACTCCCACTGAGGACCATATGGAGAAAATCAGAAGCTTTCAAATGATCTTTCTGTCACTTTAAAGTATTTTTAAAAAGACGCGCAATTCTGGAATGTTCTGCAGCTTTGGCTCCAGGTTTTTGGCTGTGTACTGTCCGGTAAAATGTTGGGGATATTTAAATTATTACTCATTTAATTCAGTTTGACACAAAATGTCACTTTGGTTTATATTAGGTTGTGACTGAAATGATCAACAACCATTTTCATGATCTTGTTTCACCTTATAAACGTTAAACTATGAAATAAATATATACAAGCCTAAATGTACGTTTTCAACATTAAAAACATGACTTATGGGTCCAGAATGACACCAATACCATTTTGATGGCACTTTAGGCACATGCTAAATATGTAAATAGGTTTAAAATGTGCTTATAAAAAATGTTCATGGCTAAAATGGCTGTTGTTATTGTTATCAATCACCCCTGTGCTTTTCCTGTAATGACATGCCAAAATGTCTATTTCCCAGTACATCTAGGTATGTTATTTCTTTCTCCTGCCTTTTATCTTTTGGAAGCTAATGCTGTTAAGATGAAGGCTTTATATTTGTCTTTCTATTCTGATTGTCAGATGGTACAGTCTGCTGAGGTCTCTCTGTTCTAACTTTGGATGAGAATGACTCAATAATAGAAATAAAACAGTTCTGCATGTTTTGTTCTCTCGCCTTTGAAACTGTCAGTTTGAAATGTGGTACAGGCACTGAAGGACAATCTGTCTGGAAAATGCTTTACTCGATGTCAACTTAAATACTTTCAGGAAAACTACTACTGTTCTTGGTAACCGAATATAAATCAACTCTGAGTCGTAAAATATCCACTTTCATTGTTTATAAGGGAGGAAAAATCATGTGGGAAGTGTTGTTGAGTAAAACATTATGAGTTTCTGATGAGTTAAGTAGTTTAAACTTTACCTAGGTCAAACAAGAAACATATTTAGCTTTGCTTCAGATATTCAAATGTTCCTCACACAAACCTGGTCTCTCCCCCTCCAACACACACAACTCTTTGACCCATCGGCCTCAAAAAACCCTCCCCACCCCCGTCTTTTTTTAATCCATTCCTCCTTCTCTCGTTGCCTAGGTAACTATTATGGGACGCCCAAGCCACCGGTGCAGCCCCCCGGTGGGAAAGTGATTAGCATTAGCGGTAGCGGCGGTGATGCCCCACTGCCAGACGGGCTCAGCGGTAGCCTGCCGGGCTCTGAGCACTCCACTCCCCGACGCTCCAAGTCCTACAATGACATGCACAATGCTGGAATAGGGCCTGGAGAGCGGCAGCAGGAGGAAGAAGAGGACCTCCCGGACATGAACAGCAGCTTTACAGGTACGTACCGGGGCAGGAGGACAGGGGGAGAAGAGGAGAGGGAATAGTTTGTGGATGGATGATCACAGGACTGCATGTCTTATCAGTTCCAGCTAATGCTTGAGTGTCAAGAATCATTACATTTAGACATTGTGTAGTTGAGAATGTCAGAGGTGAAATGAAGAGACCAGGCATGGTGGTTCAACATGATGTAAAGTCATGATAGTATAAAGTGGAATCTTGGTTGTTTCAATTTTTATTTTGAATACTAAAGAGGCACATATATGAATCATCAAGTTGCAGTGTGGGAAATGTGGGATCCAGTGTTTTCGAACTCGACCCGTGGTAGGGACTCATGTCAGAATCTCAGCCCCCTTTTTTCTTTATAAATGTATTTCTCTCAGTTCCCATACTTTATACAGGTGCTATACTGAATATCTTGAATCCCCCTTTACATAAATACCATTAGGTATTTTATAAAGTTGGTAAGACGAAACAAGGGGGACTACTGAGATGGACATTTGTCCTCAATGTAAACTAAACAACTCATTACTATGAACATCTTTTACAGGTACATCAATAATCAGAGCAAGCCTTCACTACCAAAACTAATTAAAAGAGAGACAGAGATTGATCACACAGGAGTGAAATGCAATGTGAATGCTAAACCTCACGAAAACAGTTGATTTGAAGTCTGTACTCTGGGCTGAACACTCCCTCTCTCTGGCTGCTTGGTTGAGCACAGATGTGTTGTTTCTCTGTTGAGCAGTTTCACACAGTGAGTACAGAGCTGAGGTCCAACAACAAACGGTCACTCAAGGAACATTTGAAACACATTCTGGATCCAGGTGTCAATAGTAGTCAGTCTCCAATGGATTATGTATGATTTTTCATTTATTTGGATACAAAACACCAACCCGGAACAGGCCTCAAGGCTGATGCTATTCTCCAAACTAAATTACATTTGGCATCCTCACAAAGGCAACAGCCAATATGAAGTGCCACGTTTGGCAAACACTACAGGCTAGCTGGATTCGCTTTCTCTGTTTTTTCAACCTTCTCAAAAATGTTGCTTGTACCTATCAATTGCTTTCCGCTTATTCTGGGTTTATTATCATGTTCTTCTACTAGCTGTAGTACTTGCAGAACTTGACTCACAAGCTTCTGTAGCCGGTGTGGACACCTTTTTAACAAGCAGACCTGCAGTCAGAGTACACAGGCGGCTGCTTGCAGAGCTGTCTTCAGAAGCACCCTGAGAACATGCTGTGTTCTGTTTATTTGGGAGTATAACACTAGAATGTGATCCTGCTCTCTGCAGCTCCGCTAGGAAGAAGAAAAAACAACAGTATAGTTGCGACGGATAAAGTGGGAGGGGATGTAAGCAGAGACAAGGTAGCAGGAAATTAAAAGGAAGGAGGGAGTGGCTGGGGAGGGGGACATGTGGGCAGGTCTGAAAAAGGATTGGACAGTGAGGGAAGGGAAGGAAGGCAGGACTGTGTTTTGTTGAGGAGGATAAGCTCAGAAAAATGAAGAAGTAGGAGAAAGAGGACAGAGAGTGGAGAGGGAGCGGCCGAGAGAGAAAGAGAGAGCTTTAAAGTGGTGAGGGGCTACAGCATACAAGAGCTTCTTTCATTGGTGAGTAAGTGGTCTCTGGGTTTGACTACATCTGCCTGTATCCATGCATCCAAAAGTGTAAAATAGTGCCCTCTGGCTGCAAGAAGTGGAGGCCAGAAGACTGAGCCACCTCCATGGATGCATGTATTCTAGTGTAGTATTTTAGAGTAAGAGATGTTATTCAATGATTCCAAATGTTTGAAAGCATGATGCTGAAATCAACGCTGTTTTGTCTCTATTAGCATTGCATTTGAATGATATCTTATGATCTCCTCTTGTGTGTTAGTAGGTCAGTAGGCATTTTAAGGAGGGTAACTCAGCCCTAAAGCTGTCTCTGCCATGTGTTTTTGAGAAGGTGGGACCTAAAGTTGTTTATTCACCGTCTGTGATTGTGCGAGCTCTGAGGGTGCCAACCAGTCAAGTGTGAGTGTGAAAATGAGATAACGGGAAGCTAGGTGATAGCACTTCACAGGCCATGCTTTTAGGTGTTAACTGCCCACTCAGCAGTCTTTAACTGAAGTTAATGTCTCTATTGCTGTGGGAAGTGTAACACAATAGTGGGATTTCAGTCAAAAACTAGCAGTGAAAGCTTTGGAATTTCCTTGGACCAACACTTGTGGGAAGATACAGCTTTTCTAACAAATCTTCAAAAGGATACTCATATATACATTTGGACTGCTTAGGTAAATAGGACATATGTCATTTCATTGAACATGAAAGAAAACAATGACAGGTAAACATTTGTCCTAACTTTTTCTTTCCTTCTTTTCCAAACATGTTGTTTTAAAATATGTTACAGTCTGTCATGTTAGCGTAACTTTCTAAAACCTGTGCTGTATCTAGTGCTCTTTAGAAATAACAATTATCTCACACAGGGCAAAGTTTAGAAAGACATTATGTGTTCGATTTAGTTTCTAAACTCCTCTTGTTGCATTGAGTTGTTCCCACTGCTACTTTCTGATCCTGAAAGTGTTTTTCTTGCACCAAAACGTATCTTAACACCAATCCATGTGCTTCCCTGGCCTTTTAGGAGATTCTAGCGAATTAGACGAGATTCCTCACTCAGTGCGCCCCTACGTCCCCCGGAGTGACCCGCCCTACGTTGGGAGAACCCCCTCACCATCGGCCACCACGGAGAGCACTCAGCAGTCCAACTCTAACCTGAGCCATCCTCCCCCGGAGGACCCTCTGGGGACTCTGCCTGACAACTGGGAGATGGCCTACACCGAGAACGGAGAGGTCTATTATATAGAGTGAGTTCACACTCGTAACGCAGCGTGGCTCTGATCACGGCTTCACTTCCTGAAAGTACCAAAGAGATGGCGTAACATTTAGTTTAGCATGCATATGTACATACACTGTGCAATTGAGCATTTATGTCTTTATATATTGTAGTGTAAATGCACTATTTTATAGTACAATTTGCACATTTTAACTATAACTTCCTATGTTTAAATACAACTCTTATTTTAATTTCCTTATCTTTTTTATTGCACACTCTAACTTTGCTTTCTTATGTTTGTATACATATTGTACATTTTTATTTTATTCAATTGTTCTAAAACGTTTGACTTATTTCATTCTAAAATGGGGAAACTGGGATAAATAATATAGTCTGTTTCTGGTTATACATTTAAAGCCAATACGTAAACATTTTCAATAAAAAACAAATGGTTCTGCAGATCAGAAAGTTCAGACATAAACTACCAGAGTTCCACTTTGCTATCCAACATTAAGTCGTTAAACACATTCCTCAGGCTTTCATACAATAACTCTGTCTTTAAATGATGCTTTGGATACTATTTGAAAGCTTTATAGCGATCACAAACAACATAATGGAGCATAAATCAACATGCTATTCATTTCTTCAGCAAATGCAGCCACTAAATCTAGGAATATAGTTCAACTGGAATAAGAACATGGGAAATAAAGTCTGCAGTTTAAGACTTTGAGGGGTTGAATTCAACCCAGATCCTAATGCTTTTAAAAATACTCACTAAATGAGTTACGTCTGTAATAAGTGGTGTGACCTTGTGAGAGTCATTTATGAGCAGGTTCAGTCATTTATAATGGAATCATTTTGTGCCTTTCGCTCAGCAGCTTGTGTCCTCTCTGTCATCAGAGTGGAAGAGCTGTTCCTCAAACAGACTAGATGTGAACCAAATAGTTATGAAGGAACCAATGTATCAATAACAGATCTGATTCCTCATTTCGACATCTCTTAACATGTATAACTTGACTAAATAGTCCTGCCCCTCAGTTCATAAGACTCCAGCAAATCTTCATCTTAAATTATGCACTATAATATTAAATCCTGTCAACTTCTAAGACATCTGCCTCGCTACATACCAGATGTAAATGTATAGCGTTTCTTCATTATTTCTATCCCCATATGGTAATTGTATTTGTGTGTGTTTTCTCTGTTTAGCCACAATACAAAGACCACCTCCTGGATAGACCCTCGGTGCATGGACAAGCCTCAGAAACCCCTGGAAGAATGTGAAGACGATGGTACGTTCATGTTTGAGTCTTATTTCCCTATACCATTTGATGTGTTTATGTAAAATCCTCTGCTTATGCATTACACTTAAACGGGTCTTAAGGCATTCCTTTATTTATACACTTTTCTAATTTAGTTCTGTCAGATGTCAAATATATAGGTTTCTCTCATTCTGTTGTTTTATTATGAAGGGACATTTCGAGAAAAATACGATTAAATAAGGAAACTTGTCTAAGATTCTATTTACTCATATGTCCAATCAACTAAATGTTTTTCTTGTAGATTCTACCATAAACATGGGTTAGAAAACAACCTTATTGTCCTATTTCACAATGCTCTGACAGATGTTTACAGCAGCGCAGTAGTTCCCCCAGCAGCCTTTAGGTGTCAGTGTTGGGTCACAGAAGATGTGGAGCAGTGTCACTGCTCTGCTCCTTCTTTCAGCTGTTTGTCAGAGCGAGATGCCCCACAGCTTCATAGGAATGAAATGCATCATCCACATCATGTAGCTCCAACACGTAATGCCCTCCTTGCTCAGAGATATCTAACACAGATGCTTTAAGCCACACAAACATGCATGCAAACAGAGAGTACAACTATTTGTTAACAATGAGATCATGTGTTTCTTTCCCCTCAAAATGCAAACGTTCACACACAGATCCGTTTGGGGATTGTGTTTATCACGAGGCTCTGGCTGTGATTATCTCTCGGATGTATTTGACTGACTCACAGATGTGCACCTTTCCCCATCCCCCCCCCTTCTCTTTTCATTTAACAACCCTCCTGTGCTGCTGGTCTGTCCGTCCCTCCGAGCAGAAGGGGTCCACACAGAGGAGCTGGACAATGACTTGGGTAAGAACTTCTCTCATCTTAACACCACCAAATCTGCAATTCAAATTGTATCTCAATTTAGAAATGGATTCACATTCTACATAATGACATGCCCAACATCACCACCAGTGGCTCATGAAGTCTTAGAGAGAGAGAGAGAGAGACCTTTACCCAAGCCTAACCCTTTGATTTTTAGCAAATGCATTAGAAAAGCAGACTTAATACAATTAAAAAAAAATTTTTTTTTAATAAACAGCCTCGAGCACAACTGTCAACGTACCCACATGCCAGCAGCAATCCAGACACACTTACACTTCTGCAGATTCGTCATGTCACAGAAAAGAGACAAGGGCTGATCCGAGGAAGATTGTCGTAATGATGATTTGCTAATGGGTGTCTGTCCGAGTCAGACAGGCCTTTTTCCCCTGAAGCCCATCAGAACACTAACTAACCTATCAGACACGGCCGCGCGGCTTCTTGTGCAGATAATGGTGTCTGCAGACTGCCTGCTCCGTTATGAACAGGTAATGGAAGACATCATTCCATCAGGAGCCACTCAGTACTGATGGTAGTAGACCTTTGTGGTTGAAACATTGAAATACAGGGATAAAGAGCAAAGTAAATGCAGTCCATCTACCATCTGTTGCCAGGGTCAGGCACATATTAAGGAACCCTGTTTAAGTATCGTAGTATATTTTTTATTGAAGTAGTAAAGCTAATTTAATCAATAGTATCTAAGTACTTTCAGTATTTTTCTAGCTCTTATTTCTGAATGGCAGGTGTTTCAGCAAACAACAACAAAAAAAACAGAACATTTTGACGATGCACCGTGATGGTGAAGCGGCCGTGTGCAGAGCGTCTTGTTAGCAGCTCCCGTAGATAAGCGGCTTAAACAGCTGCCATGTTATAACCATCGGATCAGCCCTCCACTGGATGACTAGTTCAATAATTATTGATCAGCACAATCCAATACGAGTGGGCAAAGGAATGCAATTAACCTCAGTTCTCTGAGGAGAGGCAGATCTTATGAAGGAAGGGCACACACACATGAAGGGCACACACACACATGCATAAATACTCACACACACAGTGCCCGTGTATTACATGCTTACTCCAGAGAAATCAATCTCAGCACAGTATCAAGAGAATGAGATGCGAATAGTTAGACATGTAATTCATCATGCTTGACTACCCGCTGAATTGACAATATGTTCTGGAAGGTGGGATGAGGAAAGAGGGAGGCAGTGTGAGAGGAAAGCCCTGCGTAATGACTGACAGGCATTTCTCTCTCCTGGTCTTTCTCATTTGTGTTTACACTCACTGTAATGTACGAAATGGTTACGATGGTTGCTGCATACGTCCTCTCTCCGCCAGGCTTTCTCTGTGACACACACACTCCCTCACTCACCACCCACACACACACACAAACGCAGGTGCTCCTCCAGGAGCGGAACTAGTGCAGTGTGAAATCAAGTGGGTGATTAAAATGTTGCGCGAGGCCATGCAGGACCGCATTCCATTTAACGTTCCAGTTCAAAAATCCGAATGATAATTCACCGTGCTCTCTTTGGGGGTTCACCCTGTAACCAACAGCAACGCTTTAACCTTGCATTCATTTCACAGCTGCACGTGCTTTCTGTGTTAGAAAAGGAATTAAGCAGGTTGAGAAAATATGAAATTAGAGTAACTCAAATTGCTTACAAACATCATATTGACGACTCTTGATTGCAGATTTGTCTCATTTTTATTATTATAATGTTCTTTAATAAACAAGAACCATGCATAAAATATAATCTCAAAAAGAAGAGACATGATTTAAACCAGATTTAGCTATCAATGTATTTCAATCTGCTGTCCCTGGGCATTAACATACACATAACACATTTCTTAACCTCTATTACACTAACAATTATACAGACAGATCAACATATACAAACCAGCAAGTTCAAGTTGACAAGCCTGGTGTAACAAGCCTGGTGTAACAAACTGTAATCTTTAGGGTCATGTGCATACGATTTAAACATTTCCTTTTTTCTTTTTTTTTTTGCATCTGCTGTTGACTCCACTCCAACGAAGGGCCCTCCTCATTAGAGAGCAGAGGGAGGCTCTCCATGTTGGATGATTGTAATTACCAACTGCTTGCACACAGGGCAGCGCTTAATTGGCTGCGGGTAACGATATGTAAAACTGAGCTGATCACAGGAGGGGGATATTGGGACAATCTGTGTTTGTAGCCAATTAGAAGCCTCTGACATTATCTGTGTGGAGGCTGGCCAATAATCAACGCTGCTGTAATCTTATGTTTCTGTCGGAGATAACGGCATTACTGTAGAAATACAGTGAACCATCGGGCGATTACAGGCTGTTGAAGTGGGGCCCAGTCGGATCCATTTATTTTCCTAATCAGCGCTGATTACCATGAATTTCACACAAAAAATTCTCCATGCGAGATTGTATCACTGTGAGTAAGCAGCTGCGTTCAAAGCGACCTCCTCAAATGGAAGACGTTTTTCAGAGGAGTGAAGGTGCAGCACAAAGCGTGACAGAAAACACAGCCACACTTTGCCCAGCCAAGGACAGTCTTCTTTTCACTAATATAGACATCAAATTAATCGGATATGTGCTCCTTTGTTAGACTGTCAAAAAGAAAAGTGAATGTTATGATGCTAAAAAGATATTCTATTGATTTCACACCTTAGCAACACATTACCAGACTCAAGCCTTTTCAAAATATATTTTGTAGATTCAAGATTCAAGATATATTATTGTCATATCCACATATAACAGGCAGTTGCACCGTGCTATGACATTCTTACCTTCAGCTCTCCACACCTAAATATTACGAAACTATACAAACATATAAGATAACAACTATCATACAAGAACATTGTAAGATCAATAAAACATCATACCATGGTTTCAAAGCCTTGATTATTCCAAGTCCTGCTCCCCCCCCTAGTATCCCCTCCTTCTTCCACCTGTTTCTCCTTCTTTGCTCTTTCCTCCCCGTCCTCTCTCTGACCCCATCACCACTCCTTTCTCCCACCTCCTCTCATCTCTCCATCCCTCCTTTCTATCCTCCCATCCTTTGCCCCGAGAGGGTCTTGCTCTGCTCTTATCTGATGTGTGGAAATGTCACCATTGTGAGGGGACGAGTAGTGGTGGTGGTGGTGGGGGGGGGGGGGGGGATTGCGGCGTCAGCCCGACAGCCTGTGTAGCTGTTGAGTGACTCCGTCCCTGGAGGCTGACTGACAGGCAAGGCACAATGGAGAGGCAAAAGGTCTCCAGTGGCATCTTCACAGTGTTCCTTGTTTAATCCGTCTCCAACTCTTTCTATTTTTCTTTTTTTTAGAACTTCCACCAGGATGGGAGAAAATCGACGATCCAGTGTATGGGGTCTACTATGTTGAGTAAGTGACACGCAGTATGTAAAGGCACACTCGGATGCAAATACACACATAAAGAAACAATAAGAAACAACCACTTAGCATTTTTCTTCCCGTCATTTTTTTATATTAACAAAAGAGAATCTAGGTCTCACTGTAAATAGGAGCCTCTCTAATGTATGTACAGTCCTGCTGTCACAGCCAGATTGCGCTGCAGCTATTTTGGTCTTTTTGTGTACTGGAAAATATAGGCCATTTTGTTTGTGTCATTATCATTTGGGAAAACACACGGTGAATGTGTGCGTGCGTCTGTGTGTGTGTGTGTGTGTGTGTGTGTGTGTGTGTGTGTGTGTCTCATCTCGTGTGATGCCCCTGGGCCTCGGCATTAATACCAATATGTTTCATGCATTTTTCGATGTTTTTCAAAGCAGCACCTGGGGGCTCAAGGCTGTGGCATTTCAATCCCCCCCCCCCCCCCCCCCCCCCCTTTTTCTATCTGCAATATATATTTTCCAATATAAATTGCTCACCGTTCCCTTTATGTGCTGTACAATGCAGCTGCATTCAGGTGTCATTTCTCGGGGCTAGTTTGTGATGTCAAGATGTTTGTAGCTTCGCCTGTAAATTAAGCCATCAGGAAAAGGATGATGTGATTTGCGAACGTGATTGTGTCGGAGAGGACTACTGTGTGCGTATTCATGAATACATGTGTATTGTGCCACTGTGTATTAATCAAAGCTTATCCATCTCTCTCCTCTATTCCCTTATCCTCTCCTCTGTGTCTGTTCTCCCTCCACTCTCCTACTGAAACCTACCTTGTGTCCTACATCCTGTTTTCCCCTAACTTTATTTCTTATTTTCCAACCCCCAATTTACGCTTTCCTTTTTCCCGCCGTCCCAAAGTCATATCAACAGGAAGACCCAGTATGAGAATCCCATGTTGGAGGCTAAGAGGCGCAGGCAGCTGGAGCAGCAGCCTCAGCAGCCTCAGCAGCCTCAGCCCCAAAGCCAGCAGCCACCTGAAGGTGAGCGCTACATCCGAGGTTCGTTCACAAGCCCCCACCAAGGGCGTCATTTCCTTTCTTTCTATTCATGTGTGTGACTGGCTTGTCTGCGTACGTCTCTCTATATATGTGTGCGATTGTGTTCTTTACTGCAACTACTGCTACTGTGTTTCTGAATGTCGCCTGCTACTGCCTTATGATTTGCTAAGTGCCCTTCCATAAAGGCATAACTATTATTTGCGGCTGTACCGCTCAGCCTCTTTTTGAAGTTAATTTCAGTTTTCTGGGTTGCTATCGGACACTTGTTGTCGGTAATAACTTAAAAGCTTTTTGGGTGAAGACAGGTAAGTTTTTCTTCAACTGAAAGCGATACGGAGAGCCTCTTAGCTGATTTCTGTCACCTAAGTGCTACCAGTAATAACACAGCTGCCGAAACACTTCTAATAGGTAACCCCAGGTTGCACCTATTCCTAGACGTATACCTTATGCATTCACAGGACCCCCCCGCAGAGAGATTAATTGTAAATGCGGGCTGACCCACATCGTAACTCCAGCTTCAGCTGAGTCAGCAGAAATCATTCGATTCCACTCGATTACCTGTGGATTTTTCCCATGTCTGAAAGCTTTCTTCTAAAAAGCTCAATACCTTCAAGCTGAGTTTTTTTTCCGCTTCTGCATTGATTCTATCTCACTGTTAAGAATATTAATGAAGGTTGCAGGCTGATCTGTGCCTTGATGTCGTAACCAGGTGATTCATGAAAGATGGTAGCCCTTATGAGGGAATGGATCGCTCCATTTTCACAGATCTGTATTTCTATTCAATAGGAAGATGTGAAACCTTTTTAAAAGTTACATGAGGTTATGAAGTGACCTGTTGAACCTGACGTTATATTCGGGCTGCTCGATTGTGGCAAAAATCATAATCTCGATTATTTGGGTCAATAATTGATATCACGATTATTAAAAACGATTATCCATTTACTTTGAAAAAATTCATTTATTGAAAAGAAAAATGTGAACAGTATGTTTTTAACAGTTGATTACCCTGAACTTTAAGTAGAATTCAACTGAAAAACCAATTACAAATGTAAAAAAAATAATAATAATAATAATTTTTTGTTTTTAAATAAAATACATTAAAATACGATTCATTGAGCAGCCCTACGTTATGTCTTGGTAGTTTTTATTTTTGTTACTACTTCCCTTCCCCTGTTGTCCTGTGGGGAAGGTTTCTTTTTAGACGCAAACCAGGAAATGTATCCAACCCACAGAGAACTATTCTTCCTCTGGCATCATAGAAAGAAAATGGCTATTTCCTCCAACCCGCAGCGCAGAAGGACATGTCGTCCAGCCCCAGTTTCTCCCATAAAGTAGGGCGGCTGTGCACCTGTCTTGACCCCATCTAGAGAACATGTGCCTCTTGCTTTTGCAGAATGGATCGAGGACTCGGTGTTGGCAGGGGCCCCGCTGGCCAACTACGCTGCCAACCACCAGGAGACCTACAGGGACCCCCAAACAGGACCACCAATGCCCAACGCCGTGGGACAAAAGCGTAAGTTCCCTTTTTATGTAAAGTTTCAAAATTCTATAAAACGGGACTACTCAATAGTTTTTCCTAATGCCCAGCTTATTTCCATTTGTTATATTAAAATGTAACAATATAGTTTTTCTTTTTTCCTGAGCCAGCGCTTAAGGCTGTATTTGAGTTATAATAACGTTGTGAATAGGCTATTAAGCTGCTCTTTGTATACATTTCATCATATATTCTTAATGAGAAGATTACAATTCTACTCATCTACAGTATAAAGTAGACTCGAGGCAGTATTTGTATTTTCTTAACCAAACTCTGCGAAGCACCGTTTAATTGTATATACACCCCCCCCCCCCCGCTGTGTTTACTGTGGCCTCCCGTTGCTTCTTATGGATCCTCTGTTATGTTATGTTGCTTTTCCTGCATCAAATAATAGGCCTGAATCCACCCACCCTTTAAGCGCTACACACACACCTACAGTGTCTAGCCGTTACTGTGTGTTTCCTTCTCCTGGTTGCCAGCTCCCTTTATACCAGCCTCCCACCAGCAGCTTGTCTAATTAGCCCAGCCATGGCATCCCTCTTACTCCCTTGCTGCTCAGTGGGACGTCTTCTTTCTCATCAATCTCTTTACACTATAGCTCAAATTCTCAGTCTAGCTGTATCTTCTTTTTTTGTCTCCCGCCCCTTTCTGCTTTGGTTGAATTGCTGGCTTAGTTCATCTTTGTGTCTTTCTATCTCCCCCTTTCTCTCCCTCCCCCTTTGCCAACCTAGGCCTTGACTCTCCTCCTGAGAACAGGCGTCATTTGAAATCTCTTCATCAAACTCCCTTTATCCTCCTTCCTAGTCTCTCTCTTTCTCTCTGTGTCTCTCGTGGATAAAGTCGCCATCTATGTTCACTGTTTTGTTACATCCTTCCTGTCCTGAAAAAAGTTCTATTCATAGTCGCTGCACACATGAAAACACATGCAGCACAAAATCCTCACAAACTCAGGGACAAAGACTGACTCCAAGGTTAATTAATTTTTCATTGAATGCATAAACTAAGTCACACTAACCAAATGTGGCGCTTTCTGGTCAACAAGCACTCATTCCTCTGTTGATCCCTTCTCTGTTCGCTCGCTTATATGCTTTCCTTCCACTGTGCTTGTATCTCCATATTCATGTACCGTATGAAGCTTGTTAAGAACAGACCATTTATAAATGATTAGCACTCTGACGATCTCTTTTTTTAACTGTTGTTCCCCGCTGCGCACATTCTCTGACAGTAAACGCGACGGATGAATATCTCACTGGAGCTTTTGATTTGGACTGATTTCAACTCATATCTTTCTTTTCATACCCTTAATGCCAGATAATGAGGTAGAAGAAGAAAGAGGATGACTGAGTAATTGGCTACAGACTTTACTCATGACTTAAGAGCGCTGTGAAATGTGTTTCCATGGATATTGCTTTTTTTAATGAAACCCTCGCAACCAATCAAATTGAATGGTGGAGATATCTTGTTGGCAACAGCCATTCACTATAGCACAACCTCATACAAATGCTTTTATCATGTGACCTTCATGCATTAAGAGTGTCACAAGACATTTGATTTCTGTACAAAAATGTAATTTTGGTCACAACCACAATTTAAAACAGATAAAGGGACTGCCTACAAGGGAACTAGGAGAAACATTGCCAGATTTCCAGATACAGAAGCTCAGATTCAGTGAATCCCCTAATGGAGAATAGTTATAACATTGTTGGCAATGTAAAAACCAGGTTTGGCTTTTCCCATCAGTGCATCTGAAAGATTGAAATGTATCTGTCTGTGTGTCCAAGGAGGGAAGCCTTTCTTTACTCGGAACCGATCCGAGCTGAATGGGACTTTCATCAACACCAAGCTGAAAAAGAGTCGCCGGGGGTTCGGCTTCACCGTGGTCGGCGGCGACGAGCCAGACGAGTTCCTGCAGATCAAGAGCCTAGTTTTAGATGGACCTGCCGCCCTGGATGGCAAAATGGAGACAGGTTGGTTTACTTTATATATTAGGTTTTGGAATAGGGCTGCGACTAACGATCGTTTTAATTGTTGATTCCCAATTATTTGATGAATCGGTTGATCTATTAAACCGTTGTCAGTCCAAAACATTCAGTTTAATGTTATATTCCAAGCAAACATTTTCAAAATAGTTTGTAATTCTTTTATTTTCTGTCCAACAACTTAGACATAGGAATCAATGCTTTTGAATGATAAATGTTCTCAATATGATTATATATAATGAATTAAAGACCTTGTAAAGATTTAAAAAGAAAAGCTGTGCCAAATGAATTCCTTTCATACAAATGCTAACTTCTCCCTCTTCTCCACCTCCCAGGCGATGTGATAGTGAGTGTCAACGACATCTGTGTGCTCGGCTACACCCACGCTCAAGTTGTGAAGATCTTCCAGTCCATCCCTATCGGCTCCATGGTGAACTTGGAGCTGTGCCGCGGCTACCCGCTGCCCTTTGACCCCGATGACCCCAACACTAGCCTGGTCACCTCAGTGGCCGTTCTCGACAACAAAGACCCCATCATCGTCAACGGTCAGGAGGCCTTCAACAGCTACGACTCGCCGTCCAGCCACGGCAGTCAGAACAACAACGGCTCGACCAACGGAGGGGCGCCCCACAACGGCCTCCCCCGACCCTACAGCCCCTCCGCGGACGTGGCCTCCGATACCTCTTCCCATCAAGGCTACCCCAACGACGTGGTCACCCTGGCCTCCTCCATCGCCACGCAACCAGAGCTCATCACTGTACACATGGAGAAAGGAGACAAGGGCTTCGGCTTCACCATCGCCGACAGCCCAGGAGGCGGAGGGCAGAGGGTGAAGCAGATCGTGGATTACCCGCGCTGCCGTGGCCTCAAGGAGGGCGACATCATCGTGGAGGTCAACAAGAGAAACGTGCAGACCATGTCTCACAACCAGGTGGTGGACATGCTCAGCAAGTGTCCCAAAGGCAGCGAGGTCAGCATGCTGGTGCAGAGAGGTGAGTGGTCCCCTACTTTTTGCATGCTTATTGTCTCTGGGAATATTGAAACTGAAGAGAGCAGATGGAGATGAGGAAGATACGGCGGTTTCTGATTTATGTACCCATATGTTGAGGTATTGCCAAACAAAAAAAATAAGTTTCCCATGAATCTGCTCAATGCTGTTGACAATAAAAGAATAGGCTTCTGCCTCACAGGCTGTCCCGGCTCACAGAGAGCTCTCTTATTGACACACATATTTATTTATTCATGTAAATAGAGGTTGGAAGCAAAGAAGAGATTGCAGAGAAGCCAAGATAGAAGGATAATTATTACGATATGGGAGGAGGAAAGGAGCCACAGAGGAAGTTGAAATACCATTTTAAGGATGTGGCTGAAAGGGAAGAAGAAAAGAGAGTGAGGTGTTTTCACTTGACAGTCAGAACATCATAGCTGTCTTGAAATGGAAAGTTAAAAGGGGAGATGAATGAAGGATGATAAGACGGGTAAACACTGGAGAGAGGTTTAGATTGTGTTTTCTGGCCAGAGTCTGAATATTCTTCCTTTGTTTAATCCTCCCCCATAGTCATTCCAAACATGAGTACATCTACTGAACTTCATCTTCTTATTCTTCTCTTTTAGTTATAGAGCTATCTGGCTTGGTTTAAGATTAAGTAATTGTGCTGTTAACAAACATTTCCAGCGTTAGTTGGTCAATGTCAAAATCAGTCATGTGCTTCTATTCAACACGTGGCACCCAATCTCTGTCGCGCTCCCTGATTGATAAATCACAAAAGCACTGAATGGAAACAAAGCAACTGTAAATGGAGGATAAAACTGAAATGATTGAATTTTGGTATTTTCCCTCCAATTCCCCTCAGACTCGCAGACCTCCAGAGCCCTAAGCGGACGGTTCCAGACAAGTAATTGGTCTATTTTCTCTGTCAGACTGTCCATAGCTTGCTATGGGGCTTATTAATTCAAGTAACTAAAAGGTTTTTGTGTTTCTGTGTTCACACACGCAGCTTATCTCCTCTGTAGGGTTAAGTGCTCAGACATTTTGAGCTAAATTGGTGAGAAGAATGGCAGCCAAGTCTCATTGTAGTCTCACATGGAGTCCCTGTCTTTCGCTCCACACGTGCGACTTAGTCTTAATTTGTATCTCTGTAGCTTTCTCCATGTTGTCACTCTCTCTTTGTCTCGCTCTTTTACACACACCTACAGTGCAAACACACACAGACCAAACGGTTCCACTCCAGCTCACTGGATGTAGCTAATGCAGTGGTTTTCAATCTGTGGGGCGCGACCCCTGGTGGGTCGCGGGGGTACTGCAGGGGGGTCGCGGGAAGATTTTTTTTTAAAGTGTGCTATATAAATCAAATGTATTATTATTATTATTCAATTGTAAACAAACACTGCTCGAAAATATCTCATTGGTCAGAGAGCTGTGGGCATAATGCTGCCTTTTGCAACATCCTACTTGTGTGAGATAGGCTTTTTCTGCTGTTGCTGCCATCAAAAGGAAATACAGATCAAAGCTGAACATTGAGAATGAACTGAGAGTGGCAGTCTCAAAACAACAGCCCCGTTTTGAGAAGATCAATATAGATGGGAACCGGGTTGGGGGGTCCTGACTGAAAAAGTTTGGGAACCACTGAGCTAATGAGAAGCATTTCTTCTTCTTTTACACACACCTACAGTGCAACCACACACAGACCAAATGGTTCCACTCCAGCTCACTGGATGTAGCTAATGAGAAGCATTTCTTCATCCTGCTAGTGTACACAAGCCCATAAAATGTTACAGCATCATTCCGGCAGGGGCTTAATGGACTGTTAATAAAACAGAAGGCAGTTTAGCCGGGTTTAAGTAAGCGCAGTGACAGATATGACGTGACAGAAAGAGTGGCACTGAGCTGAAAGACAAAGGTATGGATGATGATGATGATGATAATGCATTCGAGGCATTTTAGTTGAACTAGCCTTCCTAAATGTCTTTTATGGATGGTTTTGTCCTACTTAGGATTCACAACAAAGAATGCCAGTTAGCAGAGACACACAGAAACAAATGTGAAAGCTAATCCAAGTTATAGCGTCTAAAAGCGGGACCTGCCCTTCTGCCAACAATGCAGATTAATAATAGAAAACACAAGTCTGCTCATTGCACTTCTCCCATTTAAACATTTATAACAAGTACAAACAACAGGCTACTGTCTTACAAAGATCCTTTCTGAAAAGGACACAGTCAGTAATTAGAGAGCCAGATTGGAGTGGTACAGTCAGTGTGCCAACCACTTCTTTTTTCCCACACTATGTTTTGGTATCAAACTGTCTTTTTTGGAACCAGCCGGAAATGTGTTTGTAGCACGTTAAGTATAAAAAGCTGGCAAATCTTAAAAAAAGTATATTTATTTTGCGCTTTTGTCAGAACTCAATTCGTTGTAGATACAGAATGAACAACATTATATTTGTAATATGACCGTACAGTCAGGCATATATACCTTTTTAGTATTGATTCATCTATTTCTTTTCTCTCAATTGATTGATTGCTTTGCCTATAAATGTCAGAAATAAAGTGAAACATAGCAAATCAATATTCTGTTTACAATAATATAATGCAATGATTTATCACACGGGGGAAGCTGGGACTAGAGAACTATTGATATCTGTACTTGATAAATGACTAGTTCATCATCAAATGGACAGAAACTGTAGCTTCTGACAATGGAAAGCTTGTATAATACATTCATTCTCACCTAGATCTGATTTGCCACGACACTAGACTATATATAGACCATATGTGGCATTACAAATATAAAATAAAGTATATTTATATTTGTTGTAAATAGTCAAAGAAAAAGATCAAATACCTTTGCTCCATAAAAGCCTCATGGACATATCGCCCTGAGCGTATCTCTTTGTTTTTCTTCCTCCCACTGAATTCCCACACCCTCCCTGTCCTCCGGATGTGCACATGTTGAATGATGAATCTGTTTAAATCGCACATTTATTTTTCATATGTCAGCGTGCCACCCATCATTCATATGTCACATGTGTCTGACATAAATACACACACAGTGGCACTCATTAGAACATACACTGAGCTTCTGGATACTGTGCCTTAATTACTCTCCAGCTCTCTCTCTCTCTCTCTCTCTCTCTCTCTC